>BTPG01000008.1:80585034-80612034 GCA_036245525.1 Semisulcospira habei | reverse complement strand
TCGCCTCTTCGGATTCCTGGTCGCCGCTACCGCTCTCGTGCGGGTAGCTCTTCGGACACGAGTGGTTACACTGACGCACGCAGAGACGGCTTACGCGTAGCGAGTCAACGTCGGCGGACCAGTACTGTGGGGCCGAGGCGACATGATAGTCCTCACTCTTCCTTTCGTGGGTCCTCTTCTCGGAGCTGCCATCGTCGTAGACGGTCGCCCTCGCGGGGCCCTCCAGAGTCACGTCGGACCCGACCAGCCTCGCACAGCTCCCGCTCTTCACGCCGCAGCCGTTCCCCGCGGGATCGCCACCCCGTCGCTCGCTCCGACTCTCTCTCTTTCGCTGCGCCGCAGAGGTCGCCTCTTCGTCTCAGCAGACGCCGACCAACGCACCAGACAGCCTCTCTGCCACTCCGCCCCATGACAGCTATGGCTCCCGTTGGTCCCGCAAAGGCTCCCGATTCCTCACTTCTTCCCGCTCGTGTGGATGACGCCATCAGCCTGGCCCCGGAGGACTCGGTGTCGGCCTGGCTGGAATCCTCCCCTACCCCTCGCTCGCAGTCACAGGAAGATGCAGAGATTCCTCCAGCTTCACTGAGTCACAGGACGGAGACCATGCGCACCCTTGACGAAGCTGCTCGGCTCATCGCGGCTGCTCTACCTGCGGAAGATTGTCCTTCTTCTCCCCCTGCTAAGAAGAGAGCGTCGGCATTTGTGGACTCCGAACTTCACGCTAAACGCTTCAAGTCCCTGCCGCAACCTCTTGGGTTCCGAGACATTCGCGATGCCTTCTCCTCTCACCTGCTTCAGGGAGCTCTCGGGGACGCCGGCTTCTTTTCTGACAACAAGTGGCCTGCAGACCTGGCGATCGCGTTCCGACAGAGTTGGTACGCCGGACATTCGCAAGCCTTTGCATGCCCGCTTCCGGCAGTGGACCCCCCCACGCTGTCTTGTGCCAGCCTGTTCCGACGAGCTGGCTTCACCCCGGGCCTGAATCCGACTGCTTCACTCATTCGCAATGCCCTTGCGTCAGTGGGATTTTTGGACTTAGCAACACAGGCCATAGTTCGGCGCGTTGAGGAAGCATGGAATCCTACCATCGCCCCACTTTTGGCAGACATCCTAGCCTTGGCGGTTTCTGGTAACCGTGCAGCCTACCATACCTCCGTTAACGCCATGGCAGCGGCGGCGAACTGCGACCTCACTTCCTGTTGATATCAAGAACCAGCTTCGCCGGGCCCCCGTCGGCAGCGAACTCCTCTTCGGTCCACACTGGCAGTCCGTCAAGGAGTCGAATAAGGATCTGTGGCATACCCGCGTCGCTCCCCAGCGCTTTCCTCCAGCCCGCAGGCCTTTGGGTCGAGTCTTGCGGCCCGCCAGACCCCCCGCTTGCCCTTTCACCAGTCGTGGACGTCTCCCCCCCCCCCCCCCCCCCCCCCCCCCCCCGTAAACCAGCTTCGGTTGTCCCGGTCCACCGAATCCTCTTCCTCGGACGCCGCCACCCCCGGTTGGCCTAGACCTGCCCGACGTCCCTTCGGGCGGGGTCGGGCCCGTTGACTGCCCACCGTCTCCGCCTCCGCCGATCGCTCCCGGGTCTCCTGTCGGCGGAAGGCTAGCACTACACAGCGTCGCTTGGAGGGCGCTGTTTCCTGACGACCCGTGGATCCTGTCGACTGTCTGCCAGGGCCTTCAGCTGTCCTTTCGGTCTCCCCCTCCTCTGCGCCGGTCTCCTCTTTGGACTGCGGTGCCGACCGACCGGCTCAGGGCCGACGCGCTACGCAACGAGGTGGACGCGCTGCTCCGGAAGAACGCCACGGAGGTGGTGCTACGACACGACACCCCAGCCTTCTACAGCCGTCTGTTTGTCGTTCCCAAGCCGGGGGGCAAGTGGCGCTCAGTGATCAACCTTTCTGCCCTGAACAAGTTCATAGTCGCCCCCGCCTTCCATATGGAGACCGCTCGAGCCCTCCGAGCCGCGGTGCAGCCCATGGACTTCGCCGTCAGCCTCGACCTGTCAGACGCTTACCTTTATGTTCTGATGCATCCTACGGCCAGACGCTTCCTTCGCTTCACCTTCGCCGGAGTAGTCTACCAGTTCCGCGCCCTCCCTTTCGGCCTCAACCTCAGCCCGTGGGTGTTCACCAGGATCATGGACGCCGTCGTTGCCAGGGCCAGACGGACGAGCTCAAGTCCTACGTCGAACTACCTCGACGACCTACTCCTGAGGAACCAGGTAGACTCCACTCTGGAGAGGGACAGAGACGCGTTCCTAGTCCTCCTCGACTCTCTCGCCGTCCCGCCGCTTTGTTCACCTGGGAATGGAGTTCCGCACCGACCTCAACGAAGTGCGGCTACCGGAGGCGCGTATCAAGAAACTCGGCGACCTGGCGCGACAAGTCGCACAACAGCAACAGGACAGCGTCCCTGCGCGCGTGTGGTTACAACTTCTGGGGTTGATGAGTGCGGCAGCTGACCTGCTTCGCCTAGGGCGACTCTACTCCCGGCCTGTGCAGCTACACCTTCTACTGCATTGGCGACCCTCGAAGGACGACATCGACGCGCTGGTTCCGGTGCTTCCGATGTTACGCCCTCACCTCCTACGCTGGGCAGACCCTATCTGGCTGGCGTCAGGAGTCCCGCTTTATACGCCACCTCCTCACCTGTCTCTCTGTGTCAACGCAAGCCTCACCGGTTGGAGAGCTCACCTACTACCTTCGTTCATCACAGTCTCGGGTCTTTGGCCTCAAGATCTTCTGACCCGACACATCAACTGGTTAGAGCTGAAAGCGGTTTGGCAGGCCTTGATGACGTGGGACTCGCAACTCCGGGGACAGGAGCTCCTGATGCTGTCCGACAACTCCACCGTCGTCGCCTACCTACAGAAACAGGGCGGGACCCACTCTCCATCACTGTGCATCCTCCTGTACCAACTGCTTCACTGGTGCGAGGATCGGGACATCACCCTGCGGTCCAGACACATTCCGGGGCATCTCAATGTGCTCGCCGACTCCCTGTCGCGACGAGGACAGCTTCTCCACACCGAGTGGACGCTGCGGCCGGACATCTTCCAGATGATCGGGGCCAAATGGGAGACTCCCATGATCGACCTCTTCGCGACCCGATGGAACCACCAGGTACTGCTGTTCGTCTCACCAGTGCCAGACTCGCTAGCTTGGGCGGTCGACGCGATGTCCATTCCCTGGGACGGGCTCGTCGCCTACGCGTATCCTCCGTCGGTGATGGTGCCCAAAGTCCTCCTCAAGCTCCGCGGCTGCAACACGATCCTTTTCCTGGTGGCGCCTTTCAGCTGGACCAAGTCGTGGACTACGGACCTGTTGAACCTAGCCACGTGCCCGCCACTACAGCTACCCTGTCCGCGCACGATGCTCAAGCAACCTCGTCAACCACTGTTCCGTCCGTGCCCAGAGCGGCTCCTCCTACACGCCTGGAGGTTGTGCGGCGCGCCCTCACCAGCAGAGGCTTCTCTAGTGCGGCAGTGGATGCTATCGCTGCTGCACGCAGACTCTCCACCAGATGAGTTTACGAGGGAAAGTGGAGAGTGCTTTGCAACTGGTGTGGTGACAACGACCTCCCCCCTACGGCTTTGACGACACCACAGTTGGCGGAGTTCTTCCTCTGGCTTTTCACCTTCCAGAGATTGGCGCCAATTACCATTCGGGGATACCTTGCCATGATCGCTGACACATACCGTCACCTGGGCCAGCCTGATCCTGGTGGGTGCAAAGACCTCGCTGATTTGATGGCACACTTTGGCTTACAACGCCCGGCGTTGCGTTCGCTGTTGCCTAGATGGGACCTACCTTGGGTGCTGACGTGGCTCAACTCCGTCCGGTTTGAACCCCTGCAGTTGGCGCGCTTGCCGGATGTTACTCGAAAGACGTGCTTCCTGTTGGCCCTCGCCACGGCGTCCAGGGTCAGTGAGCTTCACGCGCTGTCCACACGAGCAGATTGCCTGCAGTTCCGGACAGATGGTTCCGTGCAGTTGCTACCTGAACCATCCTTTCTGGCCAAGACGCGGTCGCCTTTGACGAACCCACAGATGATGACCATTCACCCATTACGTACGACAGACTCCACCCGGGAGACCAGACAACAGGACCCGGTGAGAGCATTACGTGTATACCTGCGCAGGACCAAGCCGCTGCGCCGAGGACGTACCCGCCTCTTTCTCCCTTTGTCCCCAGGTAGACTCGACATCTCAGCACAGACCATCTCCTCCTGGATCCGTTGGGTGATCCGCTCTGCCTATCAGGACCTCGCCCCAGGTGCAGCCCAGCTTATGAACATCAGGGCACATGAGGTCAGAGCCATGGCCACCAGTCTCGCCTTCGACCGCAACTGTGCAGTCAAGGACATTGTGGCGGCAGTGGGATGGCGAGCTGAGACCACGTTTGCTAGATTCTACCTGAGGGACCTCTCCACCCAGAGGCAGAACCTTGCCTTGGTGGGAGACATCACGGCGGCGCAACACTCCCTCCCAGCGCCATAGGCGCCGTAAGTATCTTAACTAAAATTATCGGGAGTTTGCTCCGGGAGGGCGGGTCTGAGGGTTGGTCTGTTGGCAGGAGGGGCGTTTTTTCGGCACCCACCTCCTCTTCGGAATTCCACAATGTCATACCATCGGTAATGTGTTTTGAGAAAACAAATGAATTTTTCATTAAAATGAATTTTTTTGAAAAATACTTACCGATGGTATGACTCGAAGGACCCTCCCACCTACCCCACTTGCCTCAAGTGCGCCAAGGAACTAAACTGAGGGATGACGGGTATTCTCGTACCGGGTGGGAATAAGGGGAGACTATTCAGGCCATGACCTGGTCTATGGCGCCCCACTCCTGCCAACTCCCCCTTATACGGACACAACCAAATTTTGGCTAAAATTAGGCTAGCTAAGGGCTTTTCCACAATGTCATACCATCGGTAAGTATTTTTCAAAAAAATTCATTTTAATGAAAAATTCATATTTAATAATAATAAACAGTTTTAATGGTATTTAAACCGTTACTGCAACTGATAATACTGTTCAGCAGAAAAACACACGAGCATTATCGTCAGTAGGAGTCGGGGGTTAAAGTCACGTGTTTTCCAATGTGCAGCTCAGGGTTTGAAAGTGGAGATGTCAGCACCACACGCAAAAAAAAATCGTCCATAAAATAATATCGGGTGATGACAACTTGACAGATGCCTTTTTTTTTACATGCATTGCTTATAATTCCTATCTTTTTCCCTGTTCACAGACATCGCTCATTCAGATGTTTGAACCTACAACATCAGTTCTGCGAGTGAATATCGTTCCCCATCAGTCGGGTAAACGTGATTTCAAACTTATTTTCCTTCCTTCAAATGTATGTCTTTTCAATTTTTGAATGCATGTCTTTTGATACAAGAAATTCTTCCGCCCTTCAGTAGAAAGCTGCCATTCAGGTTGATAGTTTGACACTAGTACATGACAACAGGATATTTGATAATTTGATGGTTAATGAACCCATTACATCCTGAAGCTGATTTGTTTTCTCAAAACACATTACCGATGGTATTACATATAGGAAATAGCTCTTAGCTAGCCTAATTTTAGCCAAATTTTGGTTGTGTCTGTATAAGGGAGTGTTGGCAGGAGTGGGGCGCCATAGACCATGCCAAACCCGAATAGCCTCCCCTTACTCCCATCCGAGTAAGATTACCCAGCATACACCAGTTTAGTTCTTAGCTGGCAGCTGAGTAGGTTGTGTCTGTTTCGAGCTCCGCGTTTTGTACTTGGACCGGTCGTTTTCGACCTTGACTGACTGTTAGTTCGTTGGAACTTGGAACTTTTGGAGCTTATGGCGTGACTGGGATTACTAGTGCTCATGCCTGTGACGGTTCTCTCTTCGTCGGCCTGTGGGGTCTACTGGCTGACTGGATTGGGCCATGGGGACTGTGAACTTGCGGCATTTCCGGACGCTGCTTCGACCCTGCGTATCCTACCCGGTCGTGCCTTGCGGCGTGCTGCTACGACCTGCTGTCGGTGGTTTCCACTTCACTGGTGATACGTGGGTTTGCTCCTTTTTTCCACCATGGCCAGGTAATATCTCGGTGAATGCCCTTGACCGGCGCCTTGGGGTGGGGAGGAGCGCCGAGCGTCGGCACGCGCTGTACACTCGTTTGATTCGACTGTATTTGATTATGTTCGATTCACCATCGCGCGCGGTTTATTATTGCGTGACCTTAGAGGCCACGCTCGCTCATTCATCATTGTACCTCTTGTTGCAGTTACTAGGTTCGTATCTGCACGATGTGTGGCGATTTTCAGTGGCCCTCTGACGAGCATGCGGGCTGCCTTCCCTGTTCAGGATGCGAATCGACCCACGCTTGTGATGTGTGCGCCACAGGACTGAAAGAAAGAGTAACTAAGTGGGACCCAAGTCAGTAGCAGTGGCTTTGTTGTCCCACAGAAAGCGCACGACGCCTATCAGAGATCGCCGGGCACAGACGCCCAAGAGTAACAAGGTGAGACCCAAGTCAGAAGCAGTGGCTTTGTTGTCCCACAGAGAGCGTACTACGCCTATAAGAGATCGCCGGGCAGAGACGCTCAAGAGTAACAAGGTGGGACCCAAGTCAGAAGCAGTGGCTTTTTTGTCCCACAGAGAGCGTGCGACGCCTATCAGAGATCACCTGACAGAGACGCCCAAGAGTAACAAGGGGGGACCCAAGTCAGAAGCAGTGGCTTGGTTGTCCCACAGAGAGCGTCCGTCTGTCAGAGTTCGCCTGACAGAGACACCCTAGAGCAGAAGCAGGGGCTTCGTTGTCCCACAGAGAGCGTTCGGCGCCTATCAGAGATTGCCTGACAGAGGCGACCAAGAATAACAAGGTGGGACCCAAGTCGGAAGCAGTGACTTTGTTGTCCCACAGAGAGCGTACGGCGCCTATCAGAGATCGCCTGACAGAGACGCCCAAGAGCAACAAGGTGGGACCCAAGTCAGAAGCAGTGGCTTGGTTGTCCCACAGAGAGAGTATGACGTCTATCAGATCGCCGGACAGAGACGCCCAAGAGTAACAAGGGGGGATTCAAGTCAGTGTCAGTGACTTTGTTGTCCCGGACCAGTAAAGCACAAGATACCTTTTTCCTGGGCTCTTGTCAGCAGGAGGGATAGCTGACAAAACTCTGCTTTAGATGGCTAAAACCAATGATTCTTCCGCCGGCCTGGCGTTGGCTTCCGACCATACGTCGCTCCCAGGCCTGGCTCAGTCGGCGGATCATAGACATGACAGCAAGACCCGTACACTCACGGGACCTGGCCTCTAGAGATGACCGCTCCACTGTCCGTCCGCAGGCCAGAGTGGACAAGCGACAGATTGACAGAGCCGGCCAGAGTAACAAGGTGGGACCCAAGTCAGCGGCAGTGACCTAGACGTCCCGGTCCAGTAAACTTGTAGCCGCAATTTCGCGGAGGGCCCTCCTAAGGTTCCCTTACCGTGGCGACCAAGATACCATATCTTGAGCACTTGCCAGCCGGAGTGTTAGCTGGCAACCCCCCTTCTTTGGATGGCTAAGACCAATTATTTCTGCCGGGCTGGCATCAGCAACCGAATCTACGACGCTTCCAGTCACAGTCCAGGCGACAATTCATAGACAGGACATGCAGTAGCGACTGCTTGGTTCTCGGGCTCAGGTCAGTGACGAGTGTCTATTTGAGAGCATTTATTGCGCGGTAACGTGCAAGATTGGGTATGTGAGTTTGTCGTGGTACGGCACCTAGAGCCTTTTCGTTCCAGCTAGGCGTTTTAACCCTTTTGCCACAGGTGTTAAAATGTTGCATTCCCAGCGGCGCAGCGGTTCGCCAGACCGCTGGGGCGCAACACCTCTTACCCTTAAAAGGCTATAATCCTGGAACCACTGAACCGATTACTTCAGTTTTGAGAAAATGGGATGAGAAAACAGATTGGTATTCTGACTCTCATAGTTCAGTTTAATTCAAATAACTTGATTTATCCCTTAAAGGGCAATTACAATCAAATAAAACTCATTCAATAAGCATTGATTAATTAATTTATTATTATGATTATGATTATTTGGGCGCCCTCGCCCGGGCTATACACACGTTGGCACCATCTCCCGTCATGGGTTACACCGGCACTTACTACGCCTTGCGGCGACCGCAAGTGCTACAGGACTGCTGCACTTCACACGACAAGATCCCGGCTCAGTGATGTTGGGCCACGCCCTCGCGCCAACCGTGCAGACGAGAGCCCGCTCTAGATGCAGTGCAGAGAGATCAGGGGTACGAGAGGAACAGGAGACGACATCCCAGTTCCATTGGGTCGCTACGCAATGGGAAGATAGGCGCTCCGAAGTATCTTCGTCGCCGTTCGAGTTCGTGGGACCGGCCCTCTGAGACTATGCTGTTCCTTCCAAGTGCTGGGTCCACCTTCGTTGGATCGCCGCCGCCCGGGGTTCCCCGGGCTTCGGAGCAGTTAGACATCCCTTCTCCTGCGTGCGGGACAGACGGCTTTTTCCGCTTGACTCCAGAGGACGTCATTCGCCGTGGCTGGGCGATGATAGCTACTCCACGTCGCTACGCTCGCAGTTCCGAGAGGTCTTGGATTCGCCGCCAACTGCGTGGAGATAGAGGAGGGGTCTCCTCGGGCCTTGGACGAAGCAGGTCCCCTCATCGCGTCCTAGCATTTCAAGTCTCTTCCTCATTCGTTCGGGTGCCGGGTCCTTGTCGCCGGCTGCTGTCTCCGCTTCAGGGCGCCGGGGGAGGCACTGGTGGCTTCAACTTTGTGATCCTACTTCTCTTCCGCTGACAACGCTTCGCTGCGGCTACAGACTGCGATCCGATGATTCGAGATACCTTCCCGCACGCTTACTCGCGGCCGACCGAGTTGAAGAGTCGGCCACGCAGGGCACCGCGCGGTGGAGAACTTCCTTGGCCCCCCTGGCAGACCAACAAGGAGGCTAACAAGGACTGTGGCACAGCCGATTCACGCTGCTTACACCGCTGGTTGTAGCAGTCTTCCAGGAACACTGATGCAGGACAGGCGCACGGTCATCGCAGACCGTCGGACGGGTTTGACAGGGACCACTCTTCCGCGGAGGCGCAGTTCGTCGGCTGCACCGGAATTTGTGGCTTACATCCGAGCGACGGAGGCGACGTTTTGTGACGCCGACGGCACAGTCCTGGGAACGTCAGCGGCAGCATACTCCAGGCGTGCGATTGATGACTAGCAAGTAGCAGTCTACCTTCATAGAGGTCAGCGCGGGTTGAGGACTGGTCCGACCGACCGACCTCACTGCGGTGGCCGACTTCGGTCTACATCGGGGGTAATGCACACAGTTCAGATTAAGCTCCTGCTGAGACGAGTTCTCGGCTCGTCGCATCCTTCTCCCGGCGGGGTGCTACCCTCCACTTTGCATTGGCCTGGCCGTGGTCAGCGGCGACCAAGCACTACTGTCTTCTTCTAAGACGACAGCTTTGGGACCTAGCGGGAGCGATTCGCTTGCCCGGGTGGAGACGACTTGGAGTTCCGGCATTCTGCGGCGCCTGACTGGAGCGGATGGACTTGCCCTCGATAGCCCTTTTGCGAAGTTACCCACTCGGCACTGTGGTTCCTGCGGCCGAGGGCGCAAGTACCGGGAGTAAGACGTGACGACAGCATGGCAGGAATTTAGTTTCCCAAGAGGTGGTTGGCGCTCAGTTCCGCGGCAGTATGGTCGACTCTTCTCGTACACTAGACGGTGGATATGGCGCACGATCTTCGTCATATCGACTCGACACAAGTGCCTCGATGTCGTGGCAGATGCTAGACAAAGGCCTGAGAGCAGCGGTGCGTCTCCAGGACTTTGGGACAACTCGAGGTTCGACGTCGTAACCAGTTGGCAAGCCGGGCGGTAGGCTGGGGTCCTGCCCACTTCGCCGTTGACTAGGCTGCCTACGCTACGGGACAGGTACTACGTGGTTCTTCGCGTGGATTCCGTCGAGGATGGAGTGCGTGATCGTCCTGTTCGAGTGGGACTCCCAGTAGGACGGGAGCAGGGCAGAATAGGAGCGACCTTCAGCACCTTCTTCAGTTCTCTTAGGACTGATGACATGCTAGTGGATCGCTCTTCAGCCTGACACCTCTTCTGCTTGGAGAAGAAGGGCGTACATATGGGAGATGCTAGTGCGCTTGAGGCCAGCGGCGCGGGGAGGTGTCGCTGTGGCCGGATCTTCCAACTTCCCTGCTCGCCATCGAGATTGAATGCCGAGTTATACGCTTGGTTGTCCGACTTTCCCTTTGTTACAGGTTTGCGGAGGTAGGTGGGCATTTTCCTGGCTCGGGGCGCTTTGTCTCTTCACCAGTCGGGGTCAGCTCGTCACCACATGCCCCCCTCTGCAGCTCTCCACTACTCGCACGATGCTCTAGCAACTGGGACAGCCGCCATAACAGCTGGGCCCTGAACTCCTCCGCCACACCCGGAGATTGTGCAGCAAGCCCTCTACCACAGAGGCTTCCCTAGGGCGGCCATGGATGCTACCGAGACAACCCGCAGACCCTCAACCAGACGAGTTGCGAGGGAAGACGATGAGCGCTGTGTGACGGGACTGACGACAGCCTTCTTACCTCTGGACTTGACGAAGCCCCAGCTGACGGAGTGCTTCCTCTGGCTATTCAACGCCAAGGGACGGTCTTCTTTTACCTTTCGGGACTATCTAACCATGATCGCCGACACCTACAGGCGATTAGGCTCATCAGACCCGGGTAGCTGCAAGACCTCGCATTTCGGAGGCTCTTTTCGGTCTGGAATGCCCAGCACTGCTTCGTGTGGGCCAAGAGTGATCTACCATGGGGGCTTACGTGGTCTCAACCCCGTCCGTTGGAACCCTGCACATGACGCGCTTGACGGATGTATCTAGGAAGAAGTGCTTCCTGGCGGTCCTTGACTCAACCTCCGGGGTCAGTAAACTACGCGCGCTGTCCACACACCCAGATTGCTTGCAGTGCCAGACGACCAGCTTCATGCTACTGCTACCTGAAACATCTTCCTGGACAAGACGCGGCCTCCCTGACGGCGACAGATGTTTCGCCCTGCGCGTGTACGGACTCCACCCGGGAGAACAGACTTCAGAACCCGGTGAGAACCTTACATGTGGCCTAGCCACCTCTTCCAGGGTGAGTGAACGTACACGCTGTTGTCACACACAGATTGCTGGCAGTTACGGATGGAAGGCGCTGTGCAACTGCTAACGGTACCAGCCTTCAGGGCCAAGTCGGGGTCGCCTTGGCTGCCCTACAGTTGATGACTTCCGCCCTTACGAGTGACAGACTCCACTCGGTAGACCAGACAATAGGAACCGGTGAGAGCCTTACGTGTGTGCCTGCGCCGGACCAAGCTTGCGCAGAGGACACACACACCTGTTTCTCCCTTTGTCCCCAGGTAGATGTGACATCTCAGCCCAGACCTGCTCCTCCTGGTTCCGGGGAGTGATCCGCCCGGCCTTCCAGGACCTTGACCTGATGCAGCCACATGTTGAACATCGAGGTGCACGAGGTCAGAGCCATGGCCGCAAGTCCCGCTTCGACAGCACCTGTGCAGTCAAGGACATTGTGGCGGCTGTGAGATGGCGAGCGGAGACCACTTTCGCCCGCTTCTACCTGAGGGACCTCTCCACCCAGCGGCAGAACCTCTCGCTGGTGGGAGACATCGCAGCAGCGCAACACTCCCTCCTGGCGCCCTAGGCGCCGCAGGTATCTTAGCTAAAATTATCGGGAGTTTGCTGCAGGAGGTCTGTGGGCAATGTTGTTGGCAGTAGGGGCGCTATAGCGGCACCCACCTCCTCTTTGGGATTCTTCCTATATGTAATACCATCGGTAATGTGTTTTGAGAAAACAAATGAATTTTTCATTAAAATGCATTTTTTTGAAAAATACTTACCGATGGTATTACTCGAAGGTCCCTCCCGCCTGCCCCGCTTGCCACCAGTTCGCTAAGAAACTAAACTGGTGTATGCTGGGTAATCTTGTACCGGATGGGAGTAAGGGGAGGCTATTCGGGTTTGGCATGGTCTATGGCGCCCCACTCCTGCCAACACTCCCTTATACGGACACAACCAAAATTTGGCTAAAATTAGGCTAGCTAAGAGCTATTTCCTATATGTAATACCATCGGTAAGTATGTTGAAGGCTACATTACAGATCAGGAGATAGATCAACCATGCTCGTTCAAGGGTGGTGCTAGAATAGCTTGGCACCTGAGGCGCCAAGCTATTCTAGCACCACTCTTGAACTGTCATCATTTTATTTCAAGCAGTAGTGGATCGGGATGAAATGGGTTAATATCAGTGTGTTCATAAAAAAAAATTGTCCAGGATCGAGCTCTGTCCTAAAAGGATCAACGGATGAGTGTTATGATTTGAGACTACTACCTGCTGTTGATTTTTCATGTGATCGGTGAGTAGTACCAGTACTTCTAGTTCAAGATTTGTTGTGATCAGGTAATGACAATTGACTTGAACTTGCTGATCCTTGATTTCTTTACTATATGGCGCTAGAAGTAACAGGTATTTTACCTCAGGTGATGGGAAGACACATGTGCCGACCTGTGATTTTGGACCTTACGGCCCTTGGCCATAAGGTCTAAAATCACAGACCAGCACATGGGCATGATATGCACCATTGTACAACAGTGAAAGACACTTTATACCACTCGCAAGGCATTTTCTGGGATGGATTGCCGATGTTTGATCTACCTAGCAACCTTCCATTTACCTAGCAACAAAAAAATGGACCAACGAGTGAACAAGAGCACATGCTGAAGTGAAAGTGTGAAGTAACAAGTAAGTACAAGGAGGCACCTTGTATAAACTGCTTAGGCAATAGGGCTCTCGTATAGTATAGAAAAATTGTTCACCTGGTATGTTATTTGGTGATCCCGGAATGCTAGGGTGAACCTCACATGTTTGGTGCTCGGTGAACCTCGCATGTTGTTTGGTGCACGGTGAACATTGCATGTTATTTGGTGCTCGGTGAACCTCGCATGTTATTTGTTGCTCGGTGAACCTTGCATGTTATTTGGTGCTCGGTGAACCTCGCATGTTATTTGGTGCTCGGTGAACCTCGCATGTTATTTGGTACTCGGTAAACCTCGCATTCCGGGCTCCACCAAATAACATACTCTGTGAACAAGTTTTTGGTAATCCACTCAAACCCTATTGTCTAAACACTATTTATGTGCATCAAAAAGGTTGTTTGCAGAGTCAGCAAATGGATGGCCTTGTACTGTGTACAGAATTTTGGTTCTGGGTCATGATTCTGACCAGGGGTCAGTTGCACTAGTGAGCTCGAATCCTGTGTAAGCTACTACATAAGATGCTACATATTGCAGAGGACTTGTAGTGGCGTGCGCAGGATTTAAGCTCACGTATGCAGCCTAGGCCTAGAGATTTTGACAGCATAACCATGAAAAGATTACAAACCCACTTTTCCCTTTATTTTATTTTTTTGTCTTCTAATTTTTGTTGGTCGTTTATGGCAGATTTGGCACTTCTTCAGGTAGAGACTTGAAGGTGAGTGATTTTCTAACCTTTTGGATGTCACATTTTGTCACAATGATTCCCTGTAGCAGATGTATTGATCATGATAATTCAAGGGCAGTGCCAGATGGGCTTGGTGCCGGAAGGCACGAGCTCATCTGGCTTTGCCCTTGAATTATCATGATCAATCCATCTCCTACGACTGGTACATAGTAACTGGCACTTTTGCAGCTGCCAGGAAAGTCAGGCACTACCCTGGAAATATCAAGGTCAGCCTGTCTCCTGCAGTTGGCACTAGAAGCAAAATAATAATGTAATAGACAGACTATAGAATTACAATTATTGTAAACTATAGTATTAACCCATTTAATCCCATGTCCAGATTTTGAAAGTGTTACCTAACAAATTTGTACCAGATGCAGGTGATGGATTGACCATGATAATTCAAGGGTAGATCCAGATTAGCTTGGCGCCGGAACGCACTGCAGCAGGAAATTGATAGACCACGATAATTCAAGGGTAGTGCCAGATTAGCTTGGCGCCATTCGGTGGCAAGCTAATCTGGTATCAGAAAAACAGAAGATAGTGGTAGAAAACCCTTTAAAATAGAAACAAATAACGACGTTTCGGATCAAAGATCCTTCCTCAGGTGACATGGACACAAACGTAGAACAGAAAAGGATTTAAAGGGTTTTCTACCACTATCTTCTGTTTTTCTTTCACGTGAAACCCTAGCGGCAACAGTTTTACTATATAATCTGGTATCACCCGTGAATTATGGTTGATCCACCTCCTGCAATTGTACATATAGTCATTAGGTAGGAAATGTGGCAGTGGGGTTAAATGGGTTTAATTCATGCAGTCCAGAATCACAGAACAGCACAGAAATAGTTTGTCACATTTTGTGTTTTGCCGACAGCAGGATGGAGGACTGAGCTCACTGGTGAGACTGAAGCGATCATTCTCCAGCGCTTTTGACAAGAGCGATCGAAGCATCCTTGGGTCATCGCCGGCATCCAGTCAGCCGGACAAACGTAAGTTAGGAATAGTTTGGTTTAGACGACTTCACAGCCAGCCTTCACCCAAGGTCCCCAAAGGCAACTTAGAAAATGGCGGTACTGTCGCCACTTTTTGAGTTGCCATTGGTGATATTTTTTTAGAAATACACAGTAAAACTGAGAGAATTGGTGATGCTTGTTATGGAAACTAGTGAAGCTAGATTTTCATCGTGGATAGTAGAGGACACTTCTAGTTATCCATTTCACTGCCAAGAATATGTGAACATTCATTCATTTGTTTGTTCATGAACAGAGAGAAAGGTGGACACATTCCTCAAGAAGAGTAGCAGCACACCGCCGTCCTTCGGCTCGGACATTGGGTCCATCAAGCAGTTTTTCTCCACTTTTTCTTCTCCATCCAAGAAATCGCAGGGAAATACAGATTCCGATCTGGATGCATCCCAGACGTGTGACACTGTGGATGTTATTTTCATCGAACACACTAGAACAGATTGCGAGTCAGGAAAAACACAGCATTCAGATCAAAGGGGTAATATTTTGTTGTTGTGGAGTGCTTACTTGTGCGTGGATCAACCATGATAGTTCAAGGGTGGTGTCAGGATAGCTTGGCGCCTGTAGATGACAAGCTATCCTGACACCACCCTTGAACTTTCAAGGTCAATCTGTCTCCTGGATTGTAATGTAGTTCCAGAGGTGCCAAGCTATTCTGTCACCCGCCCTTGAACTATCATGGTTAATGGCTGAATTGTAATGTAGTCTTTAAACATCAAACTCCCAAATGTGTGCCAAGCTGCTCTGGCATCACCCTTGCACTGTAATTGTCATCTGTCTCCTGAATTGTGAGTTATGTAGTCCTGAACTCCTATGAGACATTAACCCATTTAGCCCCAAGTCCCTAGATAAGGAGAAGGATTGACCATGATAATCCAAGGGTAGTGCCAGATTAGCTTGGCGCCTGAAGGCGCCAAGCTAATCTGGCACTACCCTTGGATTATCATGGTCAATCCATCTCCTGCACCTGGTACATTGTCATTAGGCAACACCTTCAAAATTTGAGAAACGGGACCTTGGGGCTAAAAGGGTTAAGCTATTCTGGCACCACCTTTGAACTATCTTGGTCGATTTGTAATTAGTCCTCAAAGGTCAGCTCCCAAAAACATGGCAGACATACCTGACCGTCTAAATAGTCCTCGTTGTTTTGCAGGCTCCGGTGGTAGTGCTGTGTCTCCAGGCACCCACGTTCGGACACTGTTCCACAGCTCACAGACAGAATCACATTTGAAGCCAGCAGTGTCGCACACTGACACGGACAGTTCTGAGGTGTGTGCAGGAGACACTTCAGAGGTGTGTCCTGCAGACAATTCGGAGACGTTTCTCACTCCGAATGATGTGAAATCAGAGGAAAATGTTCCCATCGAACTGAACAGTGATGATCATGAAAGTTCCAGAGTTCACAGTTTGGAAAATTACGAAGAGACGAGCACAGTTTCTTCGCATTTTAAAACGCACGAAAAAGGTGTGTCACATTCACAGGCAATAAGCGGTACTGGAATGGATACTGCAGAACTATTAGTGGATGCCAGCTGTCTTGATGAAAATAGTTCATCAGAGCAGAAGAGGAGCACCGATCTAAACCCCCTTGTGCATACAGCCACTGATACAATAAACAGTACCGGTGGCTGCACGCACAAGGGGGTTGAATCCCCACGTTCAGTTGCTGAAGACAACAGCAGGAGGCAGCAGGACTGTGGGTCTGTGGATGCTGAATCCAGAAGTGATGTGCACAAGCCAGTATCTCTCTCCATCACTGTCACAGAGTTCGTAAGTACAGCACAAATTGTCAACCCTATACAGCTGGCGGGCAGTGGGTGCAGGTTGTGTCTGTGAAATCTTGTTGGTTTAGTGCCATGGAGCCCCAGCCACACAAGTAACATTGATACAAAGTGGTGTCTACAAGAGACATAGATCCTCATGAGCCCCCACAGCTGCGGGGGCTCATGAGGATCTATGTCTCTTGCAGTTGGATTGTGCTCATTTTTTGGAAAGAGTTAACCTTTTCAGGGCCACTAGCTTGCATTTTACTTAGCATTTTGCTGAAAGATCTTCAGATCCATGTCTGCAATAGTTGGCCAGGGCATGGCCATGAGCAGGGAAATAAAGTGGACGTCGGCAGGGTGCATTCATTGTTTCTTCAAAAACATTACCGATGACATGACCTTATGGGAGATGTCTACTACTTACGCAATTCTAGCCTAAGAGCTCGTTGTGTTACCACACAACCCGGGAGGCACTCGGGGAACCCCGAGGGGGCCGAGAGTTATCTCCCGATACTTCCCATCTGGGACAGAGTACCCATAGTCCTTCAGTCAGTCTACTTAGGCTTACGCTGTTCAGCTCTAGCCTACGGACTTGGGATTTTCGACCGGGTCGCCGGTCGTCGACGGCCTTGGTTCTTCCAGAGATGTGTAGGGACATATCTCTGGTTCTTCGCTTGAATTCTTCTTCGTCCGTCCTCCCTGTGCCTTGCGTGGCTCTGGTGTCCCCTTTTTGTTGGCAGCTGCCCGTTGGCTGCTTGTTGCCGGCCTGGGCTGTGCTGTCTGCTTCGCTGTGACTTCGCCGCGCGTGCCTTGGTTGAGATTTTCTCCCCCCTTCCCCGGTCCCATTCCGGGAAAAGGTAAGGTAGTTTGGTTGGCCCTCGGCCGGTCCCCGCGCTGGGCACTGGTTGAGCAGGCTCGAAGGCGGTCTTCTTCGGCGCTGTTGCTTTGCGCCAAGATTCTTGACTTTTACTTGGCAGGCCTCGCGCCCGTTCCCTATCTCCTTCCGTGTTGGTGTGGCATTATTATTTAACAGGGTCAAAATCTCCCTTTCTCAAAAGAGGGCGTTTACGCGTGAGGAAAGGAATGAGACGTTTTTATCTGGAACGGTCATTCTTAAACGGCTCAGATCCACAGGTGGTCAGCTTCGTTTTCCAAGATGGCGTCTAGCGATGCAGAGCACCTTTTCCTCGCGGTTAAAACCTCTAATGGAATGGGAGTGGTGGGAAAGATCGGTGACAGTTAAGTCTAACTTTATTCGGGCGCTTACCTACTCACTTGTTCCTTACCTACTCTTTTGTGCCTTGTGGGGTTCGGGGAATGTGTTATGCTCCAGCCATTCCTTGACGCATTGCGTTGGTGAGTGTGGCGAGAGCCGACGCTTACTGCGGTACTGTGTCGGTCACGTATGCCTGTTATGCGTAATGCAGACCTGTTACCTTACTCGGGGGCTTATTAGGTACACGATTTGGCTGGTGGGTGAACATTCTTGTGCACTTTTATACTTGGCATCACATGTTTCTTTTCTTGGATGTCAGGCGTTTGCCTACTTGAGCGCAGGGCCACTGGTCGCCACGCCTTGCTGCCGTTTTTTAAGGTCCAAGATGACCTTTTTGTGGCTGTAAAAAAAAAAAAAAAAAAAAAAGTTTGGCTTGCCACCACAGGTGCTGCTCACATTTATGCATGCGCTCGTTCCGCAAGTTACAGGAACAGAGCTACGAAATGGACATTGCTTTCGGACGGGTGGAGCCCATCTCCAAGGCAGCTAAGGGCCGGCGCCGGTGACCTCAGCCCAACCCAAGCCTACCTGACGGAAACAGAGTGCTAAGACAGCCCTATGTCTCCTGAACACTTAATATATGCTCTTTGGTTAAATTCCTCCTTGACTAAGGCTTGTGCATGTGATTACAAATTACGGTCGACAGGAGATTAATGGCCTGTTAGGCAACATAAAACTACGATCAACGCTGCACCTGGAGGCCCGTCGCTATAGTACAGCGCAGGTGTTCAGCGGAGGGCACCGCCCCGACAAAGGTTACTGTGCATGCCGCTTGCTTCGGACCTATACTTGTCATGACATGTTTGAGTTGTTGTGCATGATTTGTTGCGAAGGTTAACCTTACCAGGGCAGGGTCCCTCAGGCCCACGCCCGCGTGCCTTCGGCTTGTATATGTTGCAGTGGCCTCTGGACGACCTGCACACTACATGGAGGATTCCTGTGACCGTCGGACTCGCACAAGGTCTACCAGGTGCCGGATGTACCTCCGCATGACCTGAACGACGCTGGGCGCTACTTGGCGAGTTCGCACGGCACCTGTGACTGGTTCCAGACCTACTGGTAGACCGGCTGCTGTTCCCGGTACTGCGATCGATCGAGTCCCGACGAGATGACGGAGAGATCACCATGCCGGACGCGTCAGGTTAGCGTGCAGAGTGGGTTGATCGATGCGGTCGTTTCCAGGAGGGAACGCACCAAGAACAGACCTTGTGACAGACAGAAAACCAGCACCGGCACGGAGCTCCGTGCCGAGGGACGTGCGCCAATCCGTCCTTGATCCAATTCCGATCCCCACTCGTCTCCTAGAAAGCCCTGGCTCCTACGCGGAGTCTCCTAGCCGACAGCGAGCCCACCTCGCCATAGAGCTCGGTTCACGGAGACATTCTCGCACGCATGCATCGTCTTGGCACAAATGGAATCCGCTGGGCGCACAGTACGGAACCCACTCACCGCTCAAGATCAGATGGGAAGCCGTCCAGGCGGCCGACGACGTAGCGCAGGTTTCGCGCTCGGAGCGGGTATGCTGGCACCGCCCTCGCTCCCTGGAGGGGGCTCCACCAGCATGGGTGCAACTCGTCCGTCTAGGAACGGAAATCCGTTTCTGAAAATATGGTCAAAAACGGACGTTCCGTTTTTGAGAATTTGAGGAGACATTTTTTTTTCTTTTAAAGCAAACAGCGAAACGATCTTTTAACTGTGGAACTGGTTTTGGTGGAACTGGTTTTGGTAACAGCGGAAGCGCTCTTCTGAATCGGAGACAACAACCCTTGTTCTTCCTGGCACCTTGTGGAAACCCCGTAGTGCTAGCTAGCTCACAATGCCGCAAATGAAAGAAGGCGATTCGGTAGCGTTAGTTGACGCCAATGTGAAAAACAAACGGCGATGGGAGTGGCTGAATGAAACGGACAGCGAGAAGAATCCGCTTAGGCTCTGGTGTGTGAAACTTGACATCGGAGGAGTGTGCTATTGCATACTGTGTCATGCTCAGCTCAAATATGGATCGAACGGCAAGAAACGGCTGATGGAGCATGCCAACAACCCACATCACTTGAAAAACGTGAAGGTGACTAACTTGCTTTATATGTTTGTATTTTACTTCATCTACTCTTTTGTTTTTGAGTTGTTGCAAAAAGTTGAGATCAAGTGATGAACACCATACTTTTATGCCTGCAAAAATGACCCCTCCTGGCTCCTAGGGCATTTTCATTTAGTAATATCTTTGGTTACTAAACATGCATTTGTACAAGTATTTCACTACACTTCGTGCACAATGTCAAATGTTAATTATATAAGTGTGATACATAAAGACGATATATTCATTACTAACAAATATGGTCCGAGCTTGCAAAATATGGTTTTGAGCTGCCTGCAGTACTGACAACAGTTTTTGCTGGTAGGCAAGTCTGTTATTATGTAGTTCTTTTTTCAGGTTCGACTTGCAAATGAAGACATCCCTGTGATTGTAAATGGAAATTGTGAAGGCTTTGGGCCAGAACGCCCCGTGAGCAGTGTTGACGAGAAGAAGGCAAGACTGTTGGCCTTTGCTGCTGAACACTCCCTACCATTCAGTTTGGTTCCAGACTTGCTTGACCTGTGCAAGGTAATGTCTGACAAGAAAAACAAGGCATTGTCAAAGCTTCACATATCAAGACAGTGTGCCACCTACAGTATGACCCATGGTCTGGCAGCATCAATGAAAGACAAATTAAAAGACTTGCTTAAAACCACGTTTTTCAGCATGAATGTTGATGAAGCAACTAGCAATGCCATGAATAAAATTGTGAATGTGATGGTCAGGTACTTTGATGAATGTGATGGTGAGGTGAAGACTGTACATTTTGCCTCAAAAGAGGTCAATCAAGCAACATCAAAGAACATTTATGCTGCAATTGTGGAGTCTTTAAGTGAAGAAGAAATTGGTGAGGCTGGTGTGCGAAAGATGTTACAGATTGTGCCTTCAACACAGATTGTGTCCTGCCTCATGGACAACTGTGCCACCATGCGTGGTGTTAGGGGGGGTGTTGAAACTTTATTGAGAAACGATAATAACAATCTCCTGGACATTTGCGGTGACAGTGTGCACACTGTTGCCAACGCTGCCAAAGCGTTGTTCAAACCTTTTGATGGTTATGTTGAAAATATAGCCAGTGACATTTATTACGACATTGAAAAGTCTCCAAAGGCGAAAGACTTGCTTGGTGAAATTCAATCACTGCTTGGCAAACCAGTCCTGCATGTTCTGCGACCCTGCCCCAGTCGTTTTCTGCAAATGCTGGCCATTACAGAACGATTGCATACACTCATGGACCCTCTTCGCCTTTATTATTATGCTTTCTTGACGAAGAAAGAACAGGACTATCACAGGTATGAATCTTTTTACTATTGTTGAAGTGAAGGTAGACTGGCACGATGATGTTATTTGTAAAACTATACCAATCCTATTAATTGTATATTCATTCTGGGAAATTTAAAACAAATTATGAGTTGAAGGAGGGTTCAATATTATCTAATTAGGAGTATTTTGTTTGGAGTTCAGTATTAAATTATGGATGGGTTCTTCTATTTAAAAGAGGATAGTAAACCATTAAATTGATTCAAAACAACAACAAAAAATTAACGATCGTGCTTTGAAAACGAAGTATTTTTAGCCTGCAGCCAACTTTCTCGTATGGTTGGCTGCAGGCGGCTGATACCTACCTGGCTAAAGAGTAAGGTAATGAAAAAAAGAAGTGAATAAATCGCCATCAGGTTTTTTTTGGTAATTCAGAAATAATTAAATAAATACATGACAATGCTGTGATTCAAGCACAAACCATAGCATTATTCTTCTAAGTGTATTTAAGGAACTTAAAAAATTTAAGTTGTCTTTTTGCTTGTGTTTGTCTCTTCCCCCTTTCCCTGAAAAAAACAAAAACAATAACAAATTTCACTTGTAGACATTTTTTTCTCTCTCCAGAATGGTAGTTGCGGATATCATGAGCAGCCATGATGTGGGCCCTGGTGCAAAAGCAAGAATCAAGGTTATTCAAATGGACCAGGCGAAACAAGCAAGATCCTCATGCAGTGACAGCAGAAAGGACAGGTTGCTCACTGCCTTGTTCAGAAACTTTGACCAGTTCAACACCACCGTCAACACATATCGGGGTCTGCTGGAGAAACTTCAAGGATATACCAAGCTGATGCAGAGCGAGAAGCCAACTCTGCACATGTACCATGAGCAGATGTTTTCTCTGGTGAAAAATGTATTGATGCTTTTTATGAAGAGTGAGTGCGTCCCCAAAGTAGACAGCTTCAAAAAACTTCTGAAACTCAAGCCAGACATTAGTAAACGTGACATGCAGGTGTCTGACAAGAAGCTTAGTGTTGGACCACACAGTTTCGTGTCCTATACAAGTGCACTAAAAGATCACAAAAGCTGCCACTGGGCCAAGGATCTTGCCAAGAAACTGAGAATTGGTTATGAACAGTGTGCTGACATGCTACTTGAGAAACTTCCTCTGGGCAACAAAACTATTTTATGGCTTTCTTGTCTGCATCCACACTCGTACAAAGATGATTCGTTTCACCTTGGAATCACCAAGCTTGCCAGTTCTCTTCCCAATGTGATTCCATCATCAGACATGGGAACACTAGATTCTGAGGCCAGGGAATACACTGTGGACAAGAATGTTGTAGCTTTAGCTGGAACATTTGCTGAAAAGGGACGTATTGATGTTGACTACTGGGCTAAAATCTTTCAGTTGAAAAAAGAGGGAAGTTCAAGGTTTCCCGTTCTCTCTCGCCTTGTCAAGGCACTACTGTCCATCTTTACTGGCCCTTTGGTGGAATCGTCATTTAACCTAATGGATGACTGTATCCGAGCAGACAGGAGCAGTTTGTTGGTGGAGAACTACGAGGCAACTGCACTGATTCGAAGCACACTGAAATCCCAGAAAGTGACCTCGACAACAATGAATGTCACAAGACAAATTGGCGCATACATTAGAACCAGCAAGGGAAGGTACAACAAACATATGGAGCTGAAAAAAATTCGCAAGCAGGAAGAAAAGAAAAGAAAGATGCAAGATGCTGTTCAGCAGCTGTCAGCCATCGAAAAGGCTACCAATAGAGTGATTAGATGTCGTCCCAGAGTTGCTGCTTCAGCTACATGTAGTACTACCTCCAGCACTAGTGTTGCTGTCCCAACTGCTTCTGTTGTTACTACCACCATTACACCCAGTGCTTCTGTTGCTACTGCTCTCAGTACTACTCCTGTTACTGCTCACAGGGCTTTTGTTGCTTCTTACAGTAATACTGCTACTACCACCACCAGTGCTAGTGTTGCTACTACCCATAGTGCTTTTGCCAGTATTGATAAAACTGAAACCATTGCTGGTGTCAAACGAAAACAACCTTCTCCTGCAGATATCAGATGTTTTTTTAAGAAGCCAAATATTCAACAAGATTAGTTCAAGCTGGTAGAGGTGAAAGCCACCGTCATCCTGATGAATTGTTATTGGGAATGACATGATACTTTTTCTTTTTAGATGATCACTATTTTTACACTCCCAGCTTCCAAGGAGCAGTTATTTTGCAAGATGTTATAATTTCATACACAATTCTACTATTACTTAATAAGTATTTTCTAAAGGAAAGAGGAGAGAAGAAAGACAGATTGATGAAATCAATCTTGTGCATTGCTTGCTGTTTGGTAAGTAGCATTAAACAAGTTGAAGTATAAGAGTGTATGTCTATATCTTTGTGGATCTGTGTGTTGTTTGTATTGCTTGGTGGGATGAAAGAGGGGTGGGTTTGCTGCTTTATTTTTTCATTCAGATTCACAGAGGAACTTCAAATCTCTATAAAAAATAACTCTTAAAATGCTAAAACATCATATTCTTCTGGGGGGCGCAGCCCCCCTGGGCCCCCTTTCCCGGGCTCTGCCCCGGACCCCGCTGGGGCCTAGGCGGCCCCTGGACCCCTGCCTTTCAGTTTTTACACTTTTGCACAGTTGCACCCATGCACCAGGACAGCGCTGCTCGTCGGGGATCACCCTGAGCCGGCTGCTAGTGGTTACAGAGTCCTTTGGTGACCAGCTGGCTGGACCGAGGTTCCAGTCTCCGTGCTTACCGCTCGAGTCCTTGACGATCTTGTGGAGAGATCACCACGCCGGTCGCAACGTTCCAGTACGCAGAGTGGGTTGATCGATGCGGTCGTTCCCAGGAGGGATCGCACCAAGAACAAACCTTATGACAGACAGGAAACCAGCACCGGCACGGAGCTCGGTGCCGAGGGACGTGCGCCAATCCGTCCTTGATCCAATGCCGATCCCCACTTGTCTCCTAGACAGCCCGATGGCTCCTTCGCGGAGTCTTCTCGCCGGCCGCGAGCCTACCTCGCCATAGAGCGCGGTCCATGGAGACATTCACGCACGCGTACACTGTCACGTCACGATTTGGAATCCTCATGGCACTTAACATCGGATCTCCTCTCTCGAACTCATACACGCGAGGAGGGACCGCTCCGCTCCATTGGGATGCTCGTCCGCTACGGTTCGCCATCGTTGGAGTCACTCTTTCTACACTCGACGTCTACACTCCGCTCTATCTCCACTGCGGGCGTGCTTAGGAGTTGCCGTTCTTCACGTCGCTCCAGGGATCCTGTCCCATCTCGCTCGTCGATCCCTTCGCGTCTGGCTGCCGTTCGTCCCTTTCCTCTCCCCCTCACTCAGCCCGTTCCCCTTCTTCGTGCTCTGTCCTAGGGCGCCTGGCTGCAGTCTCTCCACTTCTGGATGCTCGACCCCCTCCGGTGGATCCTCGGGGAGGACGCAGTCGTTCTTCGCCTAGCACAGACCTGTTTACCTACACTTGGGGCTTAAAGTACGGCTCGGAGTTGGCCGCGGCTGCCGCACTTCGTGACAGGCGTTTCGACTTCCCTGCGCTTCTTCTCTCGGTTCCCGGAGCCTCTTGCTTCGCCCTCCTTGGAGTGGTCAGCTGTTGGCTTCCCTCGGCAGGACCGGTTCTCAGGAGGTCTCAGGAGTTGCCTGCCCCTACCGGCGGCGGATCCGCTCTTGACTCTTCTTGGACTAGATGACCTCTCTCGTCCGTAACGCCCTAAACTGCGTGGGATCGGGGAGCCCCTTACCCTGCTCTTCGTTCTCCAGTGGACGGCTCCTGGCCCCTGGCAGGTCGTCTGGCCGCGGAAGGACCCCCTGCGCTGACGACTCGGCTGACCCAGGTTCTTCGGAGTTCCTGGCCTTCACTTTGGGGGTGCAGACCGGAGGAGGCTGCTAGGACCTTGGTTTCGCTTATGCTGGTGCCTGATGGCGATGGGATGCGGTCCGCGCAGGTGGTCCTCGGCTCCGCCTCCAGATCTCGGGCTGCGCCTTCTTCCGGAGCTGCCGACCCTTGACTCCAGTTACCCGTGCACTTGGCCTCCACTACGTTCCTCGGTTCTCATGCGAAGGAGGAGTTACCGCTGATGGAGTCTCCGCTCCTGTTTCGGTTTCCGTTGGATTCACCGGGGGGTTCCTCAACCTACCCATGGACATTGTGGAACCAAAGCGCCGTCTCCCTGGTGCCTAACCTACTCGACATCCCCATTGGGAAACCAGTACTCCTCACGGCTGTGCAGAACGCTGGATTTTCCACTCTTTAGTTTAGCCAGCCAAATGCTTGCTGCAGCCGACTCCGGCAGCGCGCAGGCTTATGTAGGTCACAGTCTGAATCAGCTATTCCTTCTTTAATCTCTGTAACGGACTGCTGATGTGTGGTGGTTATGCCTGTGTTTAATGTTCTCTATCTCCTCTTCCAAGATTTTCTACATAGAACCGTTTGACACACTTGTGTACTGTTTTGTGCTGGTTCCTGTGTTGGTGGTATTATTCCAGTTACGTTTGTTTTCAGAGTGCAATCCGAGGATAAAGACAGGTACCGTGTTTGTGTGTGACTAAACATGGCTGGTAAATTATCTGAGCCTCACAGTACCGAGTTGGTTTGAACATTCATTCTCTGTTCTGGTGTTAATATAAAGGAACCAGTGTGATGTGCTTAAGACCTGTTGTGTTAGTGGTTATGACTTTACTGTGTAAACCCAAGTGTACTGCATAAACACTGCTGGGATCAGCATGTTTGTTTTGATCGTCTTGACGGACCTAACGGATTACCAGCTTACCAGCTTCTCAGCAGTGGAGTGCTTTCTGACGCTAGTGTTGCTCTAGCAGGAAAGAAACAAGAATTCTAGTAAGTGATAACAGTAGAGGCTAGAATGCTGCGTAGATACATCAACTTTTCATCCCACAGAAAACTTAGATGCACAACAGATTGAGCTTGAAAGTTAGTGCTTTTTTGTGTCAGTGCATGTTTATTGTATTGCAAATCTGAAATGTAACTGCTCTTGAAGGTGTACTGGTAGTAATCAGCATGGGCATGTTTAGTATGAAAAGAAAGCAAATTTTATCAGCTACAAATCTGCACTCATGTGATAATGACATTCTTGCGAAAAAAAAGCATTTTGTGAATGTTCAGTTACTAACACTTTTCAGCGTTTCCGCTGCCGAGCGCCGGAATGCGGCTGTCGGCACGTACACATAGCGTAGCGTAATGAAAGAGCACTCCTCTCTAGGACCATGAACAGCTCTGTCACTCTGCCTGAAGAGGCGCGCGCTAATGACTAGCCCGGCCTTGCCACAGATGGCTTATCTTGCACTCAGTGGCCCCCGGCCGCTCCTAACTAAAAGTGTGGTTCTGCACAGCCGTGTCCTCTATGGAGCAGAGACCTGGAGGACCACAGTGTCAGCCACCAAGAAATACAGACGTTCATCAACAACAGTCGGAGAAGGCTCCTCGGGATACGCTGGCCGGACAAAATCAGCAACGAGGTATTGTGGCAGCGGACAAAGCAGAAGCCTGCAGAAGTGGAGCTTCAACGCCGCTGGAGATGGATAGGTCACACACTATGCAAGCCAGCAACCAACACCACAAAGCAAGCCCTAAGATGGAACCCACAGGGAAAAGGAAGAGAGGTCGGCCACAAAACACCTGGCGACGTGACCTGGAGACAGATGCCAAGAAGATGGGCCACACCTGGGGACAGCTGGAGAGACTCGCCCAGGACAGAGACGGCTGGAGGGACCTTGTCGGCGGCCTATGCCCCAGGGGGGGTGATGGGCGTAAGTAAGTAAGTATCCCCATTGGGCGCACAGGGGTACGCCGGAGTTCAGACAGGTGGTACTGCTGCGGCGGTGCTCGCGGTGGAAGGGCCTAGCCACTGCTCGGAGGTCGGCTCTACTCTCCGTCGGTCGTCTTGCAGCCCGGCTGCTGTAGCTACGCCCCATACTTCCGTGGTTCTTCTCGAGGTCCAGCCTAGCCTCCGGACCTCGCGGACAAGAGCGGGAACGGCTTGGATCTGAC
>BTPG01000008.1:80543385-80584534 GCA_036245525.1 Semisulcospira habei | reverse complement strand
GAGAAAAAGTTTCTTTCTTTGTTTTTCTTTTCGACCGCATAAAAGGGTTAAACCGCCAGCCGCGGTAAGCTGGCCGGTTTGTGTAGGGCAGGCAATGTTTGGAACACCTTTTCTAGTTCCCTCCCTTACTAGTGCTGTCCTGAAGAGGGCTGCTCAGTCGCCTGGGATGCTGCCGAACTTCCCTGCTGCCCCTGGTACAGGGAAGAGCGACCACTGGTCCACAGACCGCCTACGTGCAGGTTCGGAGCTGCGACTCCCAGTAGGTTCGAAGCTGCGACTACTACTACTACTACTACTACGACTACGACTACTACTACTACTACTAAATGAATAACGTTGAAAAAACAAACAAACAAACAAAAACAATGAAATGCTGACCTGTACGCCCAGTGTCGCCTGTCCCCCCGACAACATTCATACAGTGCAAGTCTCAAGTGCCAGTGGTAGGCAAACAGCAAGGATACCGCGGTGATGCACAGGATGACAATGGAACACACGGCGATGATGCTGCTGCTCACACTGGCACTTAACACGCAGGCCTGGACACACGCACACGCCATTAGAGCGAATTAGTGCGGCATTCTAACAATGGACAGGGGCGAGATTAAGTGCTAACAAGCAACTGCCAAGCAACTCCTTGCGACCAAGGAGCAGAGATCCTCTTAACTCATTCGAGACGTGCCCCCTCCGAATATATGGCTTATGCCGCGTATCCGGAGGCGACACGTCTGGAATGAGTTAAGTCCCTGAACCTGTAGTGGCTATTCCTTTGCATATGGAGCGGAGTGGCTTAACCCTTAGGCTCTCGGTAGCGTTTTTTGTCGAGGCGATTCCTGTTGGAATCGCTGTGACAAAACGCGCTACCGAGAGCCAGCTGGTTAATCCACTGAAGGTATGAAGTCCGTGCAATATTTGACCTACTTCTGACATAAAATTAACTTCTATTTTTGAAGGCGACACCAGATGTGGGAAATTCAGCGATTGCTGTTAGAACTGAAAGTGTTAAGTAATCCCGAAACTTATATTCTCGTTTGGAAAAGGAGAGGAGTCTATACTACACGCACCTGATCGGCGAGGTAGAAGTCTTTAAGCCTCATGGGGATGTTTGAGCAGTTGTAGCTAGATTGATGGTAGTCCTTGAACAGAGTAGGCCGCTTTCTCATCCAATTCTGAAGCCACAAAATTCGACAGGAACAGTCGAACGGGTTACCAGCTAGGTACAGCGACTGTAACCTGAAATGCAACAGTGTTAACCCTTTGGGAGTCGGTAGCGGTTTTAGTCGCCATGATTCCTACAGGAATCATCGCGACTTGAACCGCTCATAGTACCGAGACCCGAAGGGTTAACCAAATTAACGCCCGAACACAACGGGCGACACAAAAGTGCACATGATATAGTTCTGTCATGAACCCCGGCAGATGTGGGGGCTTATGATGGTCAATGCACCCTGCCTCAAGGCCTCTGCCCACATTCACAATTCTCGGGCGGCCGTGAGACAGCCTCTGCTTGCACGACGTTAAACCTCACCCACCCATCAATCTATCCATCCATCCATCCACCCTTCATTCGGCAGGAGCATTCGAACGGGTTATCATCCATGACCAGCCTTTGACCAATGCGCAAAAGGCCATCGGGTCGACGTCGGCCGACGTCGGCATAATCTGAAATTCCGCAGTTGGCCAAACCATTGCCGGACCAGGCAACACGAAAGTACACAAGATATAGACCTTTCACGAACCCCGCCAGATGTGGGGGCTCAAGAGCGTCAAAGCAGTTTGCATCAAGACCTCTTTATGCCCACATTCACACTTCTCGCTGTAAGATAACCCCAGCTTAAACCGCAACAGTCTGTCAGTCTTGTAGTCAGTCAGTCAGTCAGTTAGTCAAGTCGGCCAGTCAAAATTGTAAATGCAAAAACATCATCATCATCATCATCATCATCATCAGTCCCTTGCCCGAACTGGGCGTTGGGGGGACTGAAAGGCAGCAGCAACAGACAGTGCTCTCCACTGAGTTCTATTTTGGGCGGTGGCAAGCAAGTCTGGCATCTCGAGTTCGGTCCATTCTTTTATGTTTGCGACCCAACTCTTTCTCTGACGACCTCGCCGACGACTTCCTTCGAGAGTGCCTTGGAGGATAGTCTTGGACAAGGTGTTGTGTCGGGTCACGTGGCCAAACAAAGCAAGCTTGCGCCGTTTCACGGTTGCCAGAAGGGGTTCATGTGGGCCCACCAGAGAAGTGACGATGCTCCGTACATATTCGTTGGTCTTGTGCTCGCGGTACGAGATGCGGAGCAACTTCCTCAGGCACTTGTTCTCAGAGGCCTGGATTTTCTTTTCTGAGTCTGCAAGCAATGTCCAAGTCTCACAGCCGTAG
Source organism: Semisulcospira habei (assembly GCA_036245525.1). Taxonomy (NCBI): domain Eukaryota; kingdom Metazoa; phylum Mollusca; class Gastropoda; family Semisulcospiridae; genus Semisulcospira; species Semisulcospira habei. Next base: position 80,582,157 of record BTPG01000008.1, on the reverse strand, counting down.
AGCAGAATAGACACTACGAGGGACTTGTAAAGCCTGTACTTGATGGTGAAGCTGATGGAGTTACTTCGCCATATCCTGTCCAGCCTGGCCATTGCAGATGTTGCTGTACCTATCCTGATACGGATCTCTGCTATGCAACTACCGTCTTTGGACAGGGTGGCTCCCAAGTACTTGAAGCTATTGACCTCTTCTAGCTTCTGGCCGTTCATGTGAATGTTGCTGCTGCTGTCGCTTGTGGTGTTGATCATCACTTTGCTTTTATCCGTACTGATCTCCATGCCATAAGACCCTGCGCTACTTGAAAGTTTGTCTGTCAGGTTTTGGAGCTCACTATTGCTGCCTGCCATGAGGTCAATGTCGTCTGCGAATCGAAGATTGCACAGGGATCTGCCACCAATAGAGATTGAAGTATGGTGGTCGTGGAGGGTTTCCTGCATGATCTTCTCCAGGAATATGTTGAAAAGGACAGGAGAGAGCAGGCATCCTTGACGGACACCGATCGTCGTCCTGAAGAACTCGCCTGACTGATTGTTAAGTAGAACCGCGCTGCAGGCGTTCTTGTAAAGCGCTTCTATCATTTGGATCAGTCCCTCCTCTATGTTGAACGATCTCATGACTTGCCAGAGTCCGTCGTGCCAGACGCGATAAAATGCTTTCCTGAAATCAATGAAGTTGTGGTAGAGTTCGCGCTGATGCTGCAGATGTTTCTCGATCAGGACGCGGCAGTTGAAAATCTGCTCTACAGTGCTTCTTCCAACTCTGAAGCCAGCCTGTTCTTCTGCCAGCAGTTCCTCGGCGAAAGTTTTGAGGCGGTTGAGAATGATTCTAAGCATTACTTTGCTAGGGTGACTTATCAGACTGATAGTTCTGTAGTTCTGGCACTGTTTCAGGTTTCCTTTCTTGGGGAGCGGGATCACTAGAGACTGTGTCCATTCTACTGGCCATTTCTTTTGCTCCCAGATCTTTTGACAGAGTGTAGTGAGGACCTTCGTTGTTACTTCTCCTCCATGTTTCAACAGTTCAGCAGGTACGTTGTCTACACCTGGAGACTTTCCTCCCTTCAGGCCGCGTACGGCTGCTTCCACCTCTTCAGCTAACACTGGCAGGTCTTCAGCCTTCCTGGCCCCAGCCTGGTTGTTTTGGAGGATGCTGGTGTCTGGCTCAGCCTTGTAGTTATACAAGTCTCGGCAGTACTCAGTCCATCTGTTTAGTACAGCAGTGTTTTCCGTAAGGAGTTGGCCGCTGCTGTCTTCGATGACTGTGGCTGTTCGCTGTTGAGTCTTGGTGAGGGTCCTTAGCGTTTCATAAGCCTTCTTGCTGTTGCCGTTTGCCATGCCCTCTTCCACGCTACAACACTGGTCTTCAATCCAATCTTCTTTGGCTTCTTTCATCCTCTTCCTGATCTTCTTGTTGACAAGTCTGTACTTGTTTGCTGATGTGAGGTCTTGGCCTCTCTTTTTCTTCCAGGCTCTCCTCTCATCACAGAGATCGAGGATGTCATCGGTGACCCAGGGCTGTTTGCGCTTCCTCTGCTTCCCCAGCACTTCTTCTGCTGTAGAAAGTAACACCTTTTTATATTTCCAGCAAGGGTGTCTACGTCACAGTCCAAAGTAGCCAAGGCTGCAAATCTGCCTCCCACCTGGGCTTGGAAGAGCTCTTCTACTTCCGGGTCTTTTAGCTTCTGGAGGTCGAATCTGATGCGAGGGCTCTTGCTATCTCGTTTCAATGCCAGCTTCAACTTGAGGCTAGTAAGGACGAGGTTGTGGTCGCTGCCAATATCAGCGCCAGGAAAGGACCTCGTTTGTGCTTTGTTAACGCTGGATTTGAATCGTCGAGGCAGCAAGATGAAGTCAATCTGGTTATGGACCAGGCCTCCTGGCGATTGCCATGTCACTGTTCTTGACTTCTTGTGTGGATGGAGGGTATTAGCAACGGTGAGACGGTGACTCTGTGCGAACTCTAAAAGTCGCAGGCCTCTGTCGTTTGTTTTTCCAAGGCCAAACTTGCCAGCTGTTCCTGCCCATTGTTGGTAGGCGTCAGGGCCGATCTTTGCATTCCAGTCACCGAGGACAGTCAGAATGTCTTTCTTAGGTGTTTTCTTGATGATGTTGTCCAGTTGTTCGTAAAATTCTTCTAATTCTTCATCATCATGATCTGCTGTTGGAGCGTATACTTGAATGATAGTGATGTTGTGCGGTCGGGCGGAGATGCGGATGGAGATTAGTCTGCTTGACACGGGGGTGCAGCTGATGACAGTTCCAGCCACCTCTTTCCTTACGATAAAAGCTACGCCATGTTCGTGCTTGGTTTCTTTTCCGCTGAACCAGATTTTATGGCCTTCATCTGTTGTTTCTCCGAAGCCTGTCCATCGAACTTCTGCAAGTCCTACAATGTCCCAGCGATAGCGCTTCAACTCGTGGGTGAGTTCCTTCACTTTGCCGCACTGGTAGAGTGGGGGTTGTAGAGTGTTCATGGAGAAGTAGTACCTTTGACTTTTCAGCCAGCAGCGCCTCTTGGGGCAGGCGGGAGCACTGGTCTTCACATGGCACTCAACTCTCACAGCTGGCTCCAGGTCCTTTACCTAGCCACACCCCGGTAACCGCTTCTGCTGGCGGGCGAAACGTTGTGAGGGGCTGACGCGTCTCTCAGTCAGTTGAAATACTTGGAGAGGAGACGGGCGCCGCCAAGTTCGCCTAAGCCCATTGAAAGGACTGATGGACAAGCAACAGAATAAGAATAACATGCCGGATCGGTCGGGGCCCGGATCACCAACGACCGCGCACCCCATTGGAGGTCTCCAGGGTGGGGGCGACAAGTGTGTTACTGGAACCAAACCCACCATCAAGCTGCCCACGCAAGGAATAACTATCGGAACTTGGAACGTTCGCAAAAACATATTCAGTGGTTAATAATTGATTACATCAATTACTCAAGTTTAGTGTCTACTCCTTTACACACACACACACACACACACACACACACACACACACACACACACACACACACACACACACACACACACACACACACACACACACACACACACACACACACACATTTCCACTACATATACTTACCGGTTTCTCGTTGTTTCATTAAAGGTGTTTTCTGTTATGGCCGAGATTTTGTTACGATCCAGCACTAGAGTTTTCAGTCTCGGAAGCAGGTCGAACACTCCGTCCGGCAGGTGTGTGATGTCATTCAGTATCAGGTCCAGCATCTCTACAGCCCTCAAGACGGCCAGTGTGTTTCTAGACAGTCGGTTCATCCCGGTAGCACCAAGATTCAGGGAACTGAGCGCGGGCAGGTGCTGGAACAGGGCAAACATTTTCTGGTCGGAGATAGAGCTAAAGTCGTTTTTCCCTAGATCTAGTTCTTCCAGGTTGGTGCATCCAGCAAATGTATCTCTGTGGACGTATTCCGACCCAAAGTTCATGTTGTTCAGACGCAGGTGGATTAACTGGAGGGCAGAGTTGTTAAATGTGTAATCATCCAACAGTTGAATTTTGGTCTCCATTTGGTTCAGATACAGCATCTTTAGGCGAGGAAAACCTTGGTTGGAGAAAGTCCCGGGACAAAACTGCCAGAAACGGTTGTATTCTAAATTCAAGAGAAGTAGACTAGGAAGACAAACTGGGCTCTGAATGCTGCTGATCATGTTAAAACGCAGATTCAGGAGTGTTAGCTTGGGAAACAAAGACTGGCTAGTTCCTGTTTGGCAGGTGACTGGGAAATCAAACAGTCTGTTGTCATACACGGCTAAGTTCAATAAGTTGGACATGCTAGCGGATGTCAGCTTGCTGATGGAATTGCTCCAAAGCCACAGGTAGGCGAGACTACGCAAAGGCTTCAGCTCGTGCATGTCCAGAGACTCAGCAGAGTTCCAGCTCAGGTCTAGAACCGTCAGTTTTGTCATGAGACTGCCTTTGAAAGCGTCCTTGGGAACGGAGCTCAGATGGCCACACGTGATAGTGAGTTTGTCTAATGTCGGGATGCCGAGAACGGGCTTTAACGCCGGGTAAGTTAAGTTGTTTCCACCCAGAAGCAGGCGAGATAGACGCGGCAGACCGTCAAAAACTCCGGGAGCTATGTAGGTCAGTCCGTTGTTTAGCAGGTCAATGAGCCAGACAGTGGCAGACACATTGTGGAAGAAGTCGTCATTTGTAATTTGTAGGAGGCGGTTGCTGGAAAAGTTGAGAACCTGCACGCCGTCAAACACATACGGCACGTAGTCCAGTCTGCCGAAGGTGAAAGAACAGTCGAGAGTGTAGTTGTTACAGCGACACAGATCAGCGAAACACATGTGAGTGATGAGGTATGGCGGCACAGGGTTGCCCCAACACGACTTTTGTCTCGTTAGTTGACACGTGGCGTGTGAACAAATGGACACCAGCACGACGAAAACCCGGCATTGAAGAGCGGATATCATTTCTAGTCTGAAAAGAAAGAGGGAACATAATTCCTTAAAGGCACTTAGGTAGCAAAGCTAGTACTGCTGAAACGAGACAGGAATAACCGGATCTAGTGTAACATGACGTATCCCGTTTCGATTTTATGTTCTAATTTTGTCTACGGCGAAGTGTCGGCTTACAGATTACCGTCATACCCCATACGTTTGGTTTTCTTTCCTCGTGTTAGGCTGGCCAGTAAACATGTGCGTGCTGTTTACACAATGGTTTCTGTGTTCCTCTGCTTTTAATATGAGCAATGCCAGGTAGTAATAACCGATATGGTTCAACACCCCTGTATCAACAGGACTTGAATCGTAAATATAACGTGTATACCGGGGCAAGGCGAATGCTATCCATCTGCAAAATACATAGACTCTCATGAACTCGCGCAGTCTCTTTCCAATGCGGACAAGGTCATCGGGCCGACGTCGGCCGCAGTTGGTCCGCAATGGTACGCTGGTTAGAATAGAAATGAGGCACAAGGCATGACTTGCCTATTTCAGAATCCTCACAAACTAGATAATGGTAGCAGGGTTCGCTACACGGACCCTTGTAGACCCGAGGGAGGTCAAAGAACCATTGTACCCCGAATGCCTAAGGAGTACAATGGTTCCTTTGACCCCCCGAAGGCCTACAAGGGTCCGTGCCCCAAGCCCCTGCTACTAACAACGTATTTGTTTTCATTCCTCCACAATTTTCGTAAAAGAAATCAAGCTGAAACCGTCCGACCTGGATCACGCCAGACATGACTGGCGTCAAAGGAATATACATTTATACATAATAGACGTATGTCGTAATTTAAAATATTTCCTGACGTTGCCATCTCCAGTAGTGTGCTTGTTGTTTCGAACAACTCTAAGTAACATTTTACTTTAGAACGTTTTGGTGATCTTTTATAGAAGAAAACCCGCATCCAAGATGCGTCACAAAGAGGGCTACAAGAAGACCCGCCATTTTTCTCTACAAGGATTTTTGTAGCTCGTTCATGAGGTACAGTTTACGCTAAAGGTTGGGTCGTGTGACGTAAGGATGAAAACAAGAATATATACTCAACACCTGCAGAGGTACTCAGACTGGGCACGTCAGGATGGCATTGTGCTACTCCAAACAAAGTGCCGTCTTTTGTGGACCACAAACGACAGATTTTCCCTTCAGGATTGTTTTGATATCATGCAACATGATATTGTTAGTGACGTTTTTGATAACGTTTTATTATTGCGTCGTCATAAATTATAAGGTCATGTATTCTTGCAAAGGAAGTGTGTGGAGTTCCTTTCCATAATTTTCACGTCCTCGATGGCTTAGGCTGGAAAAAGTGGCTCACTATTACATTCTTTATTGAAAAGCTATCACGGACATGTATCAAAATACTGATTGTACAATTATTCAGGAAACTGCGATGTAAATTAACGAATTATAATGGAATATTATGCCATTCCAGTACAGTTTCAAGACACATAATAAAATTAATATTGTGAGCCTGCACACTACAGGCGTTTAGAACATTTTGAACGGGCCATGTGAAAACGAAGCTCTTTGCTGCTCAATTGCTGTTGTCTCAGAACGTGTGCTGTCTCAAAACGTCTGTGGTCTCAGAGTGTGGAAAGCATTTCTAAACCTATGACAATATTAAAGAAAATGTCATTTGAGCCCCTGCATGGATTTTGTGTGCTCGGTGCTAGTGACCGTAAATGAGAGACACCAATGTTATGGCACGAGGCTGTATTTTGTGCGACGGTGTATAATTAAAACGCGCGAGCGCAGGTCAGTCTCTGATCGTTCGGCGCAGAAATGGCTGGCCTTTTCAGATCCGTGGCTGTTTGTAACCTTTCAAACACGCACTTGGTTTTAAGGATGCAAACAAGAGAGACTATTTTGTCAAAACACAAAAATTCGATTCTTTACTTGCGTTCTTAAAACGGTAATAACGAGTGTTAGGACAGCTTGGGCAAGTTAGGCATTGCGAAGGGTTGGGACCCTAGGGAACTTAAATAAGTCATTAATAAAGCTTTTTCATGGATTTGAAATTAGAGTGATATCAACTTAAGTTACGTCGGTCCGCTTTAATGTTTCGCATACATTGTACTGCATTTCAAAGCGCAAATGAATTGATAACAGATAGTTTTAGTTCTGTGAACGACGAAGCAAAAAGTGGCATCGGATGGTGACACACGATCTTCAAATACTCTCTTTTATCATGTCTAGTATTCAAATTATAAAAGAGTTATATGCATATTCATTCACGCTTAAGCCGCGTATCCGGAGGCGGCACATCTCGAATGAGTTAAAAAGAAAACAAACGAACACGTGCGTGTTCTTTATGAGACACAGAGAACTGAAAAAAAGGTGCAGAAGACAAGAATGATCATCATATATGCTTGCGCGCCCGCAAACAGGTCATAGTCACTAGGGTTAGAAATTTCGTTGCTTGGTGAATATCACATTGAGATAGAACTTTATTGCCATATGCAATAATACATTAGGAAATCGTTTCGGTGCTGCGCAACTTAAAAATAAGAACATAAAGCACATCAAAATATAGTTAAGCTGCTCACGTGCACACACACACACACACACACACACACACACACACACACACACACACACACACACACACACACACACACACACACTCACATATATTGATTGTACATTACTTAAAGTCCCGACAGCAACAAGACTTTCTCAGGACGTGCCTGCACTGCTTGTGAAAAAAAACCAAACAGAATATTGAATGTATGTCGCCAGCCGGTCTAATACGCTAAATAAAGCTAAGACCATTTAGCAACACACATCCAATATCAAGAGCTACAGGCAACGCAGACAGTAGGGTGGGTTTAAAAAAGGAAAATACAGGTGAATGGACCAAGAGTAGACAAAAACACATGCCCCAGCCTGTGGGGCTGACCAGGGTGACCCTGGGAACTAAAAAGTAGTTAACCCCACCCAAGTCCCCCAGGGCAGACCCGGGTGGGGTGGGGGTGGGGGTATTGTGGTCTAAACGTAAAGGCAATAAACACGATTTCACAGTGACACAAATCACAGAGGACATAATTAAATCGTAATATAAAAACACGTCACTTGCATCATAGATAAAGTATTATGCTGATAGCTGGACAATACTGTATATACATTACATGTATACAGTAAACAGTGGGACGGATGGGTCAGGTTTGGCGTTTGTTTGCATCATTAAAAGTCTGGACAGTGGTTGGGTAAAAACTGTTTTTAAAACAACTCGTGCGTGTTCCGATCGCTATATAACGGCACCCGGATGGCAGCATCTCAAACAACTCATGGGCTGGGTGGGAATCATCTCGGAAGATGGATCTAGCCTCTTTTTTTAAGCATTCTTTTGTGGAAGAGGGACTCCAAAGCGGGCAAATCGATACCTGTGATTTTCGATGCAGTTTTTACTACTCTGTTTAATTTGGATCGCTCTTTCTGTGTGGTGCTGTCAAACCAAATGGTCAGGAAGAAGGTCAAAATACTTTCAATAACTGCCCGGTAGAAGTTGGTAAAAATTTGTCTGCTGACGTCAAAAGTTTTAAGTCGTCTGAGAAAATACAGTCGTTGCTGTGATTTTTTTTCACTAAAGAATCAACGTTTTTCTCCCATTTAAGATCGTTTGAGACATGGGTGCCGAGAAACTTAACTCATTCTACCCCAAGACCGAAATCCTTAAATGTTGCCGTTGTCCTCTGAAGACTGCATTGCAGTGCAGGACACAGATTGACCATGATTGTTCAAGGGTGATGCCAGAATAGCTTGGCGCCAAGCTAAATCCCCAAATTTAAAAATTGCCCTCTGAAGGACTGTACTACAATTCTAGAGACAAATCGTCTTTTAGCTTCTCGAGGTCGAACTTGATTCTGGTGGGACCCTGCTTGTTGACTTTCTTCAGGCGGAGTTGGAAGGTCATCATTACTAAGTCATGGTCGCTTCCAATGTCTGCTCCTGGAAAACGTCTTGTCTTGGCAATGTTCACACTGGTTTGGAAGCGTCTCTTCACCGTGACGTAGTAAATTTGGTTATGGTGCTGTCCAATCGGGCTGTGCCATGTCCACCTTCTGGATGCTTTGTGTGGGCCAAACGTGTTCATCAGCTTTAGATCATTTGCGCTGGCAAATTCCAGGAGCCTTAAGCCTCTGTCGTTGGTCTCGCGAGGTGTGTGATTTTATACCAGTGTAATCTCGTGAGCCGCCCGAGCTGCTTTCTTTTATCACGTTGCTGGTTGTGAGGCGGAGTCGGAAGGTCATCATTACTAAGTCATGGTCGCTTCCAATGTCTGCTCCTGGAAAACGTCTTGTCTTGGCAATGTTCACACTGGTTTGGAAGCGTCTCTTCACCGTGATGTAGTAAATTTGGTTATGGTGCTGTCCAATCGGGCTGTGCCATGTTGTAACGCACGCAGACTTGCCCACAGTCGCACGTACAGACTCTCACGCAACAGACGCATACACCGCCACTGACTCAGACGGGCGCATTCATGCGGTAAAACTCAACACACGGGCTCCCTTTCTAAAGTGACTTTTATACAAGATAAATATACAACAAAAAAACCGCTCACAACTATCAAGCTATATACATCACTCCTTTCCCCACACCCAGCATCCACATCACATACACATCACACACTATCTCGGCCAGGCTAGGCTTTAGTTTCAAACTGTCTCCAACCTGTTTGATGTTATTGCCTGGTTACGTTGGTCCTTCTCACGTCTAGGCGTGAAAGTCCTTCGTTGTACGCTTCTTCCTGCCGTCCTGTCTCTTTGGCACGGACTTCCTCGTATTCGTACTGTAGCGCAGTTCTCGCTTTGACTCGGGTGTCTCGGTCCCGGTCGCTTCACTCCCTGAGTGACGAGCTGGAGGGGTGATGACCTCACGTTAGGTCTGGTGACTCGACGTCTCGGCGTCCGTCGCTCCCTCTTTACAAGCACTCTGAATTCTAGGCTTCAGAGTCTTGGAATACGGGCTAGGTATCTCAAACACATCTGAGTCCTCTGACAAGAAAGCCCGTATTAACGAAACTAGACCTCTGACAGACACAGCTATTGCCTAGAACTCACGAAACAGAACTCACCAAAACTCCGTGCTAACCATGTCTGACAGATTTCACGTGGAGCCTCATGCCACCCGGACTATCGGCACAAACAAACCGTTAACAAAAACCGTACCGTACTAACCCTAATGTATGAGCACTATGCACGAGCATAGAGCTTCATCACAATTCCCCCTTCCTCGGGAAAAAAAAGAAACGACCGAGTTTCTTTTTAAGACTACTCGACGTACACTATCACAAACCAAGACTAACTTTGACTATCTAGAATACAAGAAGGGACTTACTGTCTAGAACACGCCACCAGGGCCACCATGGAAAACGCGGATCGGCAGCCTCGTCCGTCCGTCCGGTTCCCTCTAGCGCGGCCTGCGGGCTGAACTCGAACTCGTCCCCCACAAGTGAATAGAACGGCTCGATTGCCCCAGCCGCGAAACACGCTAGTACAGGCCTCGACCCATCATGGTATTTCTTCAGCATGTTAGCGTGGTAGATCTTCTCCTTTCCCCGCACAGAAATGAGATAGTCATGACCATACTCGCGAACAACTTGGTACGGCCCCTGCCATTGAGGCACGAGCGCCTGCGTGGTTGCGGGCGAAAAGAGCAAGACTTGCTCTCCTGGAGTAAACCGCCTTATCCTGGAGCCCTTGTCTCGGTAGTGCTTCTGCACCTTTCGGGCCGCATCCACATTGTTGTGGGCTATCTCGCAAGATTCCCTGACAATGTTTTTTTCAGGTACAGCAGATGCTGGAAGATGGTTTTGCTCTCCCCCGCATCCTTATCCCCAGACCAGGCGTCCGCAAGTAAGTCGATCGGCCCTCGTGCTCGTCGACCAAAGAGCAACTGAAATGGGGAAAACCCCGTGCTCTCGTTCGGAAGCTCCCGATAAGCAAACAACAGCGCCGGGAGGTAACGGTGCCAGGACTGTGGCCGTGCTTGAACGACCTTCTTTAGCGACTGCTTTAGCGTGCCGTGAAATCGCTCGACCATCCCATTAGATTGGGCGTGGTATGGTGAGGTCAAAGCTCGTTTGATCCCCAGCATACGGTGGAACTCGCCCATCATATCGGACGTGAACTGGGTCCCCCTGTCACTCAGAACCGACTTCGGGAAGCCCATTCGAGCAAAGATCGAAAACATGGCTTCCGCCACCGACACTGTATCAATCTTTTGTAGCGGAGTAACTTCCGGGTACCGCGTCGCCACATCGATCAGAGTAAAAATGTAGCGATGGTTACCCTCCGATGGGGGCGACAACGACCCCACAATGTCCACCGCCACGCGATCGAAAGGCACCTCAATGCGCGGCATCAAGCGGCACATTCGGAACCCGGCCCTTCGGGGTTGTCCTCTGACAAATGTCGCAGGAGCGACAATATCGTGCGACGTCAGTCGACACCCCTGGCCACGAAAATCGGAGACGAACCCGCCCCAGCGTTCGTTTAACGCCGAAGTGACCCGCCAACAACCCGTCATGGGCCGCCAACAACACCGTGTCGCGCAGCGAAGAAGGCACCGCGACCTGCACGGCTGTCGGAACCGTGCTCGGCGCGCCCTCCCTCCAAAAATGACGGCGTAACAAGCCGTTCGTAACCACGAATCGATAAGCGTTCACTCCACTCTCCCTGATCGTACCCCCTGCGGCTTTTCCGAACCAGTCCTTCAACGACTCATCTGCCCTCTGTAACTCACCAAGCTCGGCAGGCGAGATAGCGTCAAGAGGCGAACTAGCCACACATGGCAGTGCCGCCTTTTCCTCGCCCTCGCGCCTGACTTGCGCTCTCGTCGCGACGAATGCGACTGCCTGGTGAGCTACCCGAGCCTGCTGAAATGCTCCAAACATACCAACGACTGGCTCTACATCTTCCATGTTACCGAGAATTAGATCCACTACCGGCTCGTCGATGACACACGAAATCAAATTACCCGAGAAAAACTCCGTGTCAACTTCTATCTTCGCCAAAGGAAAAACTTCTACCTTTCCTCCGAACGAAATTACCCTCTGGGTCTCCCCCGTGTACTGATCCTCCCTAACTAGGCTACGTCTGACCCCCGCGGTCGTGGCACCCGAGTCGCGCAGAACAGAAACGAGGAAACCGTTCACCACCCCCTTCACTACCGGCAAGTACCCTCCGCCATCAGCCGAGCACACAACGCTCAGCTGAGGCTCCTCCACGACAGGAACTGCAACACTGGCCGTGTGAGTGAGCTGCCCAGCCCCATCTACCCGACCAGTGACGCCAGGATACTGATGAGCAAGATGGCCGTGCTCCTGACTAGCAGCATACTGCGCGCCTGCAGCGTAGTACGGACAGTTCCGACTGAAATGCCCGTACCCACGACAAGAAAAACACTGAGTCTCCGAACTCGCAATACGACCACGACCATACCCACGTAAAGATGTCCCTCCACGTGCGTACGGATCGCTACCACCATTGCTGTTACCTCGACCACCGCGTCGAAAACGCAAAGTACCTCTACCGTTAACCAGCTGGGCTCCACGTAAGGTATTGACGCCCCGGTAACCCCCAGCCGTGTTAGCAGCAACCAACCCGACTGGCGGTGTCTCGGTCCTACGCGCGAGGTTTTTCGTAGGATGCGCCATCCGAAAAGCCTCCGCGTTCTGTACTAACTCGTCCGTAGTCTTGAGGTTACGTTCCCTCAAGAATACCGCTAGATCCTTGGAAACGCTACCAAAGAACTGTTCAGTCAACATGAGATCGAACAATGCTTCGTACGTGTGGTCGATCTTTGACAGTTCGACCCAACGTACGAGCAAATGGGACAACCGTTTGCCAAAAGACACAAACGATTCCCCTGTCTCTGGCCGACAAGCTCTCAAGCGTTCTCTAAAACCCTCCGCATTACACTGAAACTGCTGTAAGAGACACTCCTTCAAAGTCTCATAATCTATGTTCCCCGAAACGTTCAAGCTATGGTAAAGACTCAAGGTCTGACCCTCAAGCACAGATGAAAGCAAAACGGGCCAGTTGGCAGGAGGCCAACCCAACGCCTGCGCATGAGACTCGAAACGACACAAAAAAAGCGTCAATAGAGTCCACAGACTCCTTGAACATCGGCAGTCTAGGAAAATTCCGTATGCCCCGGCCTACTGAATCACTATCTGCTCTAGACCCCGCATCCCGAGCTAACTGTAGTTGTACCTCCCTATCTTTCTCTTCTTTTCCTCCCTATCCTTTTCCTCTTTCTCTCTCTGGTACTCTAGTTCTTTCTCTCTTAAAGCATGTTCCCTCTCGTTTTTCTCTCTCTGAAACGCTAGAGACTTCTCGTCTTTCTCTCTCTGAAACGCTAGAGACTTCTCGTCTTTCTCTCTCTGAAACGCTCTCTCTTCTCTTTCTCTTTCTCTCTGCACTTCTAACTCTTTCTTCTTTAGGACTCTTTCTTTCTCTTCTCTCTCTCTCTCTCTCTCTCTGTACTTCTAATTCCTTCTCTTTTAAGACTTTCTAAACCTCTAGTTCCTCTTTCTTAAGTACTCTCTCCCTCTCCCTGTCCTCTATATCTTTACATTTCTCAACATACTCAAAAAGTTTCTCATCTTTAAGCCCTAACCTCTCGCCTTGCTTAATATAAGCCTCTACCGGGTCTGACTCCATATTTACTACAACAATTTCCCACACTTCAAAACGTAAAAATTAAACTCCAGTCACTCTCATGCCTCCTCCCTCCCTCCCCTTTCCCCGATCTCAATCTCTCCTTCCCTTCAGTGCGCCCCTGTTCTGACATCATCGCCCCTCTCGGCCAATAAATGGCTGGCCAGAGTTCCGGACCAGAACTTGGGCGAGGTTTTGTCAGAACAGCGCACACGACCACACGCTCTCCGGCCCCGCTGTGGTGTGTACTGTATAGGGCGTCCTGCAAGGTCTGTAGAGATGAATTTTTCCCTGATCATGGCACTCTGCACCTCTTCGTCGAGGCCCCAGTCACGGAAAATATGGTCCATCTCACTATTTTCTAGTAAAGCCTTCTTCCTCGCTGATTTGGGAGCCATTTCAATTTCTAGCTGTCGCCTGACTGCTGCTGCTGACTGGCGTATTCGGTCGGTACCCTCCCTTATCACTCCTGTAACCGCCCACGCATTCACCTCCCACACACCGCTTTCACGCCTCTCATACTCGCCTACGCACTCACCCCCTACAGGCTTTCCCACCCTCCCTCTCAATCTTCATCTCTCATCATAGCATTCCACAGTCGGGAAATTCCCCCACCTACTCAGTACTTCCGCTACCGGACACCGCCCCCCACCCACGCATTCAGTCCTCTTTCCCTCCGTTTAAAATATGTTTATCACTCCTCCCTCGTCTAAACACCACTACAAACACCACAACCAAATCAACGGCAAAAACTTAAAATGAGAACTCACAACAATATCAACAAGCAATGGAGAAAACAGTGACCTACTTTGACGTCCAGATGGAACGAAAAATAAGAACGATAGAAAGAAGAGCAAGGAAAAAGAATACTACCTATACAAAAGGAAGAAACAAGAACTAACTCCTCGTAAGATCCAGAAAACTACGGAAACAACGGATCTTACCCCCTAGAATCATAGAGGGGAATCTAACACATCAACATGCACATAGCAACAAAATCCTACTCTAAAATATATACCGTTAAAACAGGGTCACCACTGTAACGCACGCAGACTTGCCCACAGTCGCACGTACAGACTCTCACGCATCAGACGCATACGCCGCCACTGACTCAAACGGGCGTATTCATGCGGTAAAACTCAACACACGGGCTCCCTTTCTAAAGCGACTTTTATACAAGATAAATATACAACAAAAAAACCGCTCACAACTATCATGCTATATACATCACTCCTTTCCCCACACCCAGCATCCACATCACATAGACATCACACACTATCTCGGCCAGGCTAGGCTTTAGTTTCACACTGTCTCCAACCTGTTTGATGTTATTGCCTGGTTACGTTGGTCCTTCTCACGTCTAGGCGTGAAAGTCCTTCGTTGTACGCTTCTTCCTGCCGTCCTGTCTCTTTGGCACGGACGTCCTCGTATTCGTACTGTAGCGCAGTTCTCGCTTTGACTCGGGTGTCTCGGTCCCGGTCGCTTCACTCCCTGAGTGACGAGCTGGAGGGGTGATGACCTCACGTTAGGTCTGGTGACTCGACGTCTCGGCATCCGTCGCTCCCTCTTTACAAGCACTCTGAATTCTAGGCTTCAGAGTCTTGGAATACGGGCTAGGTATCTCAAACACATCTGAGTCCTCTGACAAGAAAGCCCGTATTAACGAAACTAGACCTCTGACAGACACAGCTTTTGCCTAGAACTCACTAAACAGAACTCACCAAAACTCCGTGCTAACCATGTCTTACAGATTTCACGTGGAGCTTCATGCCACCCGGACTATCGGCACAAACAAACCGTTAACAAAAACCGTACCGTACTAACCCTAATGTATGAGCACTATGCACGAGCATAGAGCTTCATCACACATGTCCACCTTCTGGATGCTTTGTGTGGGCCAACGTGTTCATCAGCTTTAGATCATTTGCGCTGGCAAATTCCAGGAGCCTTAAGCCTTTGTCGTTGGTCTCGCGAGGTGCGTGATTTTATACCAGTGTAATCTCGTGAGCCGCCCGAGCTGCTTT
The DNA here is from genome assembly GCA_036245525.1 of Semisulcospira habei. NCBI lineage: Eukaryota > Metazoa > Mollusca > Gastropoda > Semisulcospiridae > Semisulcospira > Semisulcospira habei. The sequence continues at coordinate 80,567,010 of BTPG01000008.1, read as the reverse complement.
TATTTATCACGTTGCTGGTTGTGAGGAAGTGTATGCCGACAGAATGCCTGGAAAGTGCGTTTTTTAGGCGAAATGGAAGACAGTCAAAAAATATAAGGACTGGCTCGTGGATGATGCCGCAAAGGACAGGCATTTAGTGCAGTGTTTTTTTTTTTTTTTGTTCGAGTAGCATTAGACAATGTCGCGAACATGGGCGAGAGCATGCTTCGCCAGCATTTCAGTGAAAATGGATCGCCACGTGCGCAATGAGAAGAAGTACAGAGTTGACGGGAGCCACGTCACTTTTGACGGCAGGTGCTTCAACTCCAAGACTATGTCCAGGTTCAGTAGTAGATTTGAGTCCATATTTTCTGTTTAGTTGATTAAAATGTGGATCGTGGAATGAGGAATGAGGACAGCTTTGACGGAAATAAAAACATTTATTCCCGAGTTGAACCTTTGATAGATTTTGTTTGCTAGCCATGCTTACGTTACAAGTGAATTTTAGCTTTATCTCTCAATGTGTGTTAACTCTTCAAGGCCTCGGAGCTTCAGTAGGCCATGCTTCTGTGGTCTATACGAATAGCAGGGACTGTAGGTGGTTGTCGGATTTAGTGACTTAACTCTGTCACACCATCCACTGTGCAGTTCTGTGGAAGGTAATGTGAACTTAGATTAAAAGGGTTAACTTAGGTATCCGCTGCATATGCCGTCCAGTGCTCTAATTTCCTGTAAAATTCATGCTGTCCACAGATAGTGATATTCACACCCAGAAGATGAAGGCTGAGATCCTGTAGACCCTGAAGATGGTGGACTCACATTACAGCTGCGCCTCTTCCAGTAGTGTGTCAGATATATTTAAGATCTGTTTAAGACAATGTTTTGTGACAGCCAGGTCGCCACAATCTTCAAAGTCGGTGAAACTAAAAGTAGGTACATGATCATGTTTGGATTAGCCCCGCATTTCTTTGACATTCTACGTGCATACAACAAGGAAGTAATCACAGATAACTTGAACCAAACAGCCTTGAAAGCCAGACGAGTTGTGGTGTCAGTTGGAGCAGCATGGGGCAGAGACGACAGGTATAACATTATATTGTTCTGTTAGTGCTAATGTACATCACTTTTAATGTTCACTGTACTGTACAACTTACAGGTGTTTCCTAATAATAGTGCCTGTAGGCCGTTTATAGGCATGCAATTTTCCCCTTTATCTTGAAGACTTTGCAGTTAACGTATTTCTCCAGCGTTCTTAACAGCTGTGTATTTTAAACTCATTGTTTGTAGATGCGGTGTGATGCTGCTCTGTGATCAGAATTACTAATCCGTTTTCCATTCATAAATTATGTCCTGTTATACTCATTGTTCTCTCTTTTTTGACAGGTATCTTGCAGACCAGAGAAAAGAAAAGGAGACAGAAGAGAGGAATCTGAAGAGGAAGAGACTGCCAAAGGTAGAACAATCAAGAACTTGCGCTTCGCGGACGACATTGATGGCCTTGCAGGAACAGAGGAGGAGCTAGCTCAGCTGGTGGTAAATCTGGACAGTAAAGCCATTGCGTTCGGGATGGAAATCAGCGCAGAGAAGACCAAACTGATGACCAGTAACGCCAGTGGCATTGGCACTGAAATCATGGTTGGAGGCCAAAAACTGGAATCAGTTAAGAAATTCAAATACTTAGGAGCCATTGTGACAGATGAGGGATCAAAACCAGAAATACTGTCCAGGATCGCGCAGACAACAACAGCGCTGACAAGATTGAAGACCATATGGAGGGACAGAAACATCACGCTCTGCTCCAAGACCAGACGGATGCGCTCCTTAGTCATCTCAGTCTTCTTGTATGCCTGCGAGTCATGGACCCTCACAGCAGACCTTGAAAGGAGGATACAAGCCACTGAAATAAAGGCTGCTTGGCATTTCGTACAGAGATCACATCACGAACGAGGAAGTGGGAAGCAGAATCATGAAAGCCATCGGGCCCTATGAAGACCTATTAGCCATTGTGAAAAAACGCAAACTGAAGTGGTATGGGCATGTCAAGCGATTAGCAGGGCTTGCCAAGACAATCCTGCATGGCACTGTGCAAGGAGGGCGAAGGAGAGGTAGACAGAGAAAAGGATGGGAGGACAATATCTCAGAGTGGACAGGACTGAAGCTGAGCGACACACTAAGAATGGCAGAGAACAGAGTGGAATGGAGGGATTGATTGATTGTACATTGCTTAACGTTCCGACAGCAACAAGACTTTCTCAGGACGTGCCTGCACTGCTTGTGAAGAAAACAAAATCTAAACAGAATATTGAATGTATGTCGCCAGCCGGTCCAATACGTTAAATAAACCTACGACATGGGGCCTAAATAAAGCTAAGACCATTTAGAAACACACATCCAATATCAAGAGCTACAAGCAGCGCAAATAGTAGGGAGAGTTTAAAAAAGATAAATACAAGTAAATGGACCAAGGGTAGACAGAAACACATGCCCCAGAATAGAGGGGAAAACCCACCCTGTGGGGGTGACCAGGGTGTGAGGAATGGAGGGAGCTGGTTGCCAAGTCATCAGTGGTGCCCCAACGGTCGGCAAGACTACGGGATAGATAGGTAGAGACGTAAAATAGAGACTGTGACCGAATAAGATAGGTCAGTCTAAAAAGAAGGGGCCGTAAAGTTAGGTCAACCTCCAAAGATGCACGAAGTGCATTGGGTTAAATCAAGTATAATATCAGCGAGACTAAACTTATAGCAATGCTAGGTAATAAGCAGGGTTCCCAGGTAAGTTGGATTGGGCCTCAAAAGGACCTTAAAAGCACTTTTAAAAGTACCAAGCTTGAGCATAAAAGGACCTCGACAAAGTCAGGTTGGTCAGCAAATCTAGCAATTTATTATGTACTCAGTTATTCTTGTGAAAACACTCCAGGTGCTATGATCCCTGAACCTGTAGCTGGCAAGGGAAATCTATATATTAACCTGCTCAGAGCCTCAGTTGTCTATCTTGACGCTTAGTTTCAAGCATAAAGGTACACAGCTACTGCCAAACCCTTAGTGGGCTCTCAACCTGCAATCAAGCCCCAGATGTCTATAGTTATGCTTTTCAAACATCAAGACAGTTATGATTAGTCTGAGCTTTAACATCAGCCAGCCAGAGCCAACTGTCTAGCATCGTGCTTGAAAAGCATCATGATACTCGACAGTCATGGCTCTGAGCTCTTATTTAAAAAAGTTCAGTCAAGTCAGAGGTCCAGGTGTCAATCTTGATACTTTTAATTTTTCAAGAATCAAAATTGACAGCTGTAAGTGTAACTCTGTACTCTTCTTCTGCAACAGGTCAGTCAGTAACTTTTCAAGTTATTTAAGGAAGAACAAGCTTGACAAAGCTCACAAGAAGTGAAGGCATTGATATAAACAGTTCAGTCAGCAACTTTTTAAAGTTATGTAAGGAAGTTCAAGCTTGACAAAGCTCACAAGAAATGAAGGCATTGATATAAACAGTTCAGTCAGTAACTTTTTAAGTTATGTAAAGAAGGACAAGCATGACAAATCTCACAAGAAGAAGGCATTTGATATAAACAGTTCAGTCAGTAGCTTTTTTCAGTTATGTAAAGAAGGACAAGCTTGACAAAGCTCGCAAGAAGTGAAGGCATTGATATAAACAGTTCACTTTCAGCTTTCTGAAATTCAACTTGTATAACATATTCGCAACCAGCTCAGAGCTCCAGCTGTCAATCTGGATCCTTTTCAAGCAACAGCATTGACAGCTGTAACTCTGTGTGCTCTCAAAGTCCAACTCTTCTTCAGCATAAGGTCATTTTCCCATTTTTTTTGCAGTAGTGACAAGCTTGATGCAGGGATTCGGTACAAAGCAAACTGCAGCACCAGTTAAAGAACCTGCTCATCCAAGTTTATTTAACTCATCTTGCTGTCTGCACAGTTCCTTTTCACAGCGTGATGCTTCCTCCAGCTTGTCCTTTGAGGTCAGTCGCAGTGTGTCGACCGACCCACAAGGTTGAAAGATCTCTGCTCTTGCGCCTGGAAACTGAGACTCTGCTTCCACCACCAGCTGCCTGGCATCATCCTCTGTCCTCTTCTTCTTCTTTCTGCAGTCCTCAATCGCATCTGGCAGTCTCTTCCTCTTCAGATTCCTCTCTTCTGTCTCCTTTTCTTTTCTCTGGTCTGCAAGATACCTGTCAAAAAAGAGAGAACAACGAGTATAACAGGACATAATTTATTAAGGGAAAACGGATTAGTAATTCTGATCACAGAGCAGCATCACACCGCATCTACAAACAATGAGTTTAAAATACACAGCTGTTAAGAACGCTGGAGAAATACGTTAACTGCAAAGTCTTCAAGATAAAGGGGAAAAATACATGCCTATAAACGGCCTACATGCACTATTATTAGGAAACACCTGTAAGTTGTACAGTACAGTGAACATTAAAAGTGATGTACATTAGCACTAACAGAATAATATAATGTTATACCTGTCGTCTCTGCCCCATGCTGCTCCAACTGACACCACAACTCGTCTGGCTTTCAAGGCTGTTTGGTTCAAGTTATCTGTGCTTACTTTCTAGTTGTATGCACGTAGAATGTCAAAGAAATGCGGGGCTAATCCAAACATGATCATGTACCTACTTTTAGTTTCACCGACTTTGAAGATTGTGGCGACCTGACTGTCACAAAACATTGTCTTAAATATATCTAGCACACTACTGGAAGAGGCGCAGCTGTAATGTGAGTCCACCATCTTCAGGGTCTACAGGATCTCAGCCTTCATCTTCTGGGTGTGGATATCACTATCTGTGGACAGCATGAATTTTACAGGAAATTAGAGCACTGGACAGCATATGCAGCGGATACCTAAGTTAACCCTTTTAATCTAAGTTCACATTACCTTTCACAGAACTGCACAGTGGATGGTGTGACAGAGTTAAGTCACTAACTCCGACAATCACCTACAGTCCCTGCTATTCGTATAGACCACAGAAGTCTCTGGCTTAAAAGGGCTAAGAGGGTTAACCCTCCAAGGTTGGAAGGCTCCAGTAGGCTATGCTGCAAGCATGGCCTACTGAAGCTCCGAGGCCTTGAAGAGTTAACACACATTGAGAGATAAAGCTAAAATTCACTTGTAACGTAAGCATGGCCAGCAAACAAAATCTATCAAAGGTTCAATTCGGGAATAAATGTTTTTATTTCCGTCAAAGCTGTCCTCATTCCTTATTTCACGATCCACATTTTAATCAACTAAACAGAAAATATGGACTCAAATCTACTACTGAACCTGGACATAGTCTTGGAGTTGAAACACCTGCCGTCAAAAGTGAGTTTGTGGCTCTCGTCGACGTAGCAGAAACAGGCTGCTCCAGTCGTTGGTGCTGAAGAGGCAGAGAAATCCTGCACGGTGCAGCCGACTTCAACTCTGTACTTCTTCTCATTGCGCACGTGGCGATCCATTTCCACTGAAATGCTGGCGAAGCATGCTCTCGCCCATGTTCGCGACATTGTCTAATACTCGAACAAAAAACACACTGCGCTAAATACCTGTCCGCCTTTGCGGCACCATCCACGAGCCAGTCCTTGCATTTTTTGACTGTCTTCCATTTCGCCTAAAAAAAACGCACTTTCCAGGCATTCTGTCGGCATAAACTTCCTCAGGCACAACCAGCAACGTGATAAATGAAAGCAGCTCGGCTCACGAGATTACACTGGTATAAAACCATGAACCTAGCGAGAACGCGCGAGATTCGGTAAACGTACTTGGTAAGACCAAGATGACTGAAGGCCAGTTCGTCTGCTCGTGTCTTCGGAATCGAATACAATGTTTTTCAAAGTTGGTCAAGCAAGTTTTCATTTTGAAAATATGCCGATAAAAGCACACGAAAGGAATATTTTCTGGGCAAAAGCACTGCTGGCTGATCTGAAAGGACCATACTGACATTTAAAAGGACTTAAAAGGCCTTTTCTGAGAAAATCATTTGTAAAGCACTTAAAAGCACTTAAAAGGAACCTAGTACGAACCCTGATAAGTTTAAGAGTTACGCTACCTGAGACTTTATGATTTTCAAACAATAAATAGGAAACCGGACTACAGTGTGTACACTGACTTTCTCACGTAGTACTGAGAGCCTTAGCCGAGGCCAGTCCGAAAAGGTCGCAGCGAGGTGGCACAGCCGTAAGTAGATGAGAAGATGGCGACGGGCGGCTAGCGAAGGGGTAGTCCTGAAAAAGACTAGAGGAGCCCTGGAGGGGGCTGCATGCAGTGCTTGGTTGTAGAGGTGTCAGTTAAAGATGAAGGCGGAAGCGGTGGTGCTGTGGCTATTGCAGGTGGAAGGCTGCATCTGTTGCAGGTGGAAGGCCGTTGCCCGCTAGCTGGTAGGTGAGCGAAGTTCAGCAGAGCAAGAGATAGGCTATGACCGTCACGTAGTCAACCCGGCAAGCGAATGCGAGTGAGATAACGAGACTCAGCACTACTATGTTCAATTTTCCTGTCCCGCTGGCACCGAGGTGCCGATCGGGGACTAACATTTATTTATTTATTGTCATATGTAATAATACATTAGGAAATCGTTGCGGTGCTGCGCAACATAAAAAGAAGAACAGTTAAACACATCAAAATATAATTAAGCTACTCAGGTGCGCGCGCGCGCGCGCGCACACACACACACACACACACACACACACACACACCACTGATACACACACACACACACCACTGATACACACACACACACACACACACACACACACACACACACACACACACACACCACTCCACACTCCACGCCTTAGTAACTATTGTGGTCTAAGCATAAAGGCAATAAACACGATTTCACAGTAGCACAAATCACATAGGACATAATTAATTATCGTAATATAAAACTGAACACGTCACTTGCATCAGAGACACAGCAGGGCAGGGCCTACACATTAGTTTGGCCAACCGCTTGCTGCTGTGGTATGCAGTCACTCCCCGCTGCGAGCAGGCTATCTAGGTCACTGTCTGGCATCAACTATTTCTTCTATAATCCATTCCTAAACCATATACTTGGTTTATCATTCAGGGCTAATATATATGTTTAAAAAAATTATTTGCCTTGCCTTGCGTACGTGCTATTTACAATGATTGTATGTTTTCGACCCAACAACGGTCCTTAATGTGGTGTTTAGGCGAGGGAGGAGTGATAAACATAATTTAAACGGAGGGAAAAAGCACTGAATGCGTGGGTGGGGGGCGGTGTCCAGTAGTACCAAGTACTGAGTAGGCGGGGGAATTTCCCGACTGTGGAATGCTATGATGAGAGATGGAGATTGTGAGAGAGATAAAGGGTGGGAAAGTCTGGAGGGGGTGAGTGCGTAGGCGAGTATGAGAGGCGTGAGAGTGAGTGGGAGGTGGATGCGTGGGCGGTTACAGTAGTGACTAGGGGACGATACGGAATAGTGCGCCAGTCAGCAGCGCAGCAGTCAGAGGACAGCTAGAATTTGAAATGGCTCTCAAATCAGCGAGAAAGAAGGCTCTACTGAAAAATAGTGAGATGGACCATATTTTCCGTGACTGGGGCCTCGACGAAGAGGTGCAGAGTGCCCTGATCAGAGAAAAATTCATCTCTAGGCAAGCACTACTGCTAATGTCTGACGAAGACATTGACGCTCTTTCGCTGAAACGTGGGGACAGAGTAGTGCTCCGTGCAGCGGTGGCCAAATTCCAAGTGGACAACGGCGGTGGCCCACTGTGCGGCGGACTGGGAGGAGTGTCGGGAGAGGGGGGGGGGGGGGGGGCATGAGAGTGACTGGAGTTTAATTGGATTAAAAAAAAATAATATTGATTATTTGTGTCAGAGTTAAAAATTCAAGTTAAAATTCAGGACCACGAAATAAAAGAAAGTTAAGAATACAAGGTTACGAATTCACAAATTTACGAATTCATATATATATATATATATATATATATATATATATATATATATATATATATATATATATATATATATATATATATATATATATATATATATATATATATATATATATATATATATATATATATATCCATCATGAGTAGGTGTATAGGCGGGTTACAAAGCAAGCGAGGGGGTTGCAACTAGGCGGACTGGCAAGGGCCGCGCCGGCCGTCTCGCCGGGAAGTTGAACGCGCTTTCGCAGAGAGATTGGAATGTGCGCCAAAAGTGCGTCAGTAGGATGATTTAGAGCGGCGAATTTACTCGTGTAACGGAGTATTAACTATGTGGAGAAATACAATCTACAAGGAAGGGGAGTATCATGACTATTCTTAGATCAGCCTATGGTTTAGGAATAGATTAATAAACGAAATACTGAGCGAGCGAGGGGGTTGCAGCTGGGCGGACAGGCACAGAGCGCCGTCTCACAGTCGCCAGGATATTAAGTGCGGGTTACACGCATGCGCGGTGAGACTGGAATGTGCGCGGAAATCGGTCAATGGGGCGAAGCAAAAGAATGAGTTTATTCGAACAGAGTATTATAGTCTAGCAGCTGCCCTTCATAGACGATCAGCCGTTTACGAGATAGTGATTTTCTAGAGAGTAACAAAGGTTTGGGTATATCAAAATGAAGTCTAGTATGAATAAAAGCAGTGCACACTCGTTTTAAACCGCCGGAGGATGGAGACATTTTTCTGTAGCACATTTTGTTTCCAGTATGGCTGCAGACGAAACCAGGACCTTCGCGGCCATGTTTACAGGGGATCAGTAGTTTACACGGGTCTCATTGTTCCTGTATTCAGTGGTAGTATGCACTATATGTCACTTAAAAGGATTTCATTTTTTAAAGTAATATTTGCACACTTAGATATATTAAGAGAAGAAACAATTACGAAAACGCTTGCCTTGAACGCAAAATTAATATCGTTTCGCAACAATAAGGTATCCCAAAATCACGTGATCAAAACATCACGTGACGCCACGACCTCTGCGGACGTGAATTTCTGTGTGCCGACGGGTTCTTTTTTATTGCTACATAAGCTTGTTTGTTTAAAAAAAAAAGCAAACGTGTCAAGTTGCTGTGTGCATTTTTACGGCTTGATAAAGGTTTGTCACGTTTATTTCCATTCACTTTACCATCGCTTTGCCCGTTTCATTTCGACAACACAGCACCAAAACAAAACGTAACACACAACACAAACGCTATCTTCAAAACCTATGCTGCATTCTGTAAAAGAAAAAGAGTGCCACACCACTTGGTTTTAACTGTCATGGCTGAGCAAAGTTTCGGAACTTGATTAATTATTTTATGCAGCAGTAACATTTATTTTAATCAGTTGCACTGACAAGCTATGTTGTGATGTGCGATCACTGCCAGTGCCAATTTTGCAGTCTCAGTGATCACTGATGGTACAGTACACTTCACACTGAAAAAAAAAATACACAGTACAATGTGAACACGCTTGGAAGTTCATGCAATGCTTTGTTTAAAATTGAACCCTATCTTGCTAGCAGTAGCCTACTGCACAAAAGAGGAACTTATTTTGCTGCTGTGTTATTTGCAGTTTGTCTGCATATAGACATTTGCAGTTCGCTGCAAGGATTCTTAGCAGCTGACATTAGCACTGACATATTGGGATTAAAACGACAAAGAAAACGGAGAAAGGTGACACAGAGATGATTTAATAAATCAGTCAAGTGATCAAATGAATGAGATATCTATGTTTTATGATAAACAGCTAGTTATGGGAGGGGGGGGGGGGGGGGGGGGGGAAGGAGGCACATACTTTATAATGTACACGTACTATTTCTTTCAGTGTTTCCATCACCCATTCATAACACCATTAGACTCGATGAGTTGTCATGTTTTGAGTGGTTTACAAAATACATGTACTTGTTGCTGTTACATTATCTTCTTACTGGTTTTGACATTTCGCTGTAAGATTTACAGTCACATACTTTAAGCGTGTTCCCCCTAACGCACACAGAGGTTGACTGTATCATTGATATGTGTGTGTAGGTAGCGTTTGGTTTTGTTTGAGGTGGCAGTTTTGGCCTCACCTTTAAGTTTGGTGCCGCTGTGCATGTGGCCACCATGACTATTTACAGAACTGATGACTGCATGTGCAGGCAGTAGTTCACGGTATCAAAATGTGAACTGGGCAGCCTATTGTTTGAAGTGATCAGTGGTAGCAACATCCATGATGTATGTGTGCATTCGGCCACTGGTACTGTTTACAAAGGTGCTGTTTACAGAACTAGTGGCTGAGTAGGCATATTATTATTAGTACTGTTATTGTTATCAGGTGTGGCCTTATCTCTAAGTTTTGGTGCCCCTGTGCATGAGGCCAACAGTACTTTTCACAGAACTGATGGCTGCATGTGCAGTGTGGTTAACTGGACACATGAAATTTGTAGGTGGGCAGCTAAAATACAGGCAGTCAATACAAGCCACTTGCTTAACCTGAAGTCTCTAAATATAGATTTTACAGTCCACTAATGCCCATCAGTATACAATTGTGCATGTCTTTTGTGGGTATTCTGTGGTTTTGTATGTGGGCTGGGGTTGAAAGTGGGGCGGTATGGCACCTATTACCGTGTATGTACAAAACCTTCATTACAAACAAACATAAATTAATAATTTTAATAAATAGTTATTTGGGTTTAACGCCGCGCGGTAGACTACGGCCATCTCATGGCAGTTAAATAAATAAGATAAAGTAAGTCAAAGATACCTGGGACATAAGAATGCTAAGTAAAGTATAGATTATGATCATGCACAGATGTACATTGGTGGATGTTCTGCGGTTTTGTGTGTGTAACTGGATTGGGGTTGGGAGCGAGTGATACTGCACCTATTACCATGTACGTGTATAAGACATAAGACATTTATTCACCAAGTAAAACGTTACAAGAATTTTTTGTGTGGCATGGCGACAGTAAAATATGTCCTCACTTGTAGGGCATTCATCATGTCATACACTTAGTTGGCGATCATCCTATATACAGCACTAAAAGATAGATAAACACAATATTAAACACAAATCAGTCATATGTCACAAATCATGGAATCACGTTGTTCCGTGCATGGTGATGTATTGAGGACAGCTTCTGGAAAAAAAATTGCATCTGAATCGAGAGGTTCTGGCTTTAAAAGCACGAAACCGCCGGCCAGAGGGCAGAAGCTCGAAGAGATGATTGGCTGGGTGTGACAGATCTGACAGAATAGTACTGGTGGCCACATGCACAGGGGCACCATGGTGTATGTTCTTGAGCTGTATGCTGATGTGTATGTACAAAACCTACATTATAAACAAACAAAACAAAACAAACAAAATAAATAAATAATTTAAATAAATAAGATAAAGTAAGTCTAAGGTACCTGGGACATATGCATGCTAGGTAAAGGATAGATTAAAAATTATGAACATACACAGATGTGTATGTCCTTCTTTTGGTAGGTGTTCTGCGGTGTTATGTGTGTATTTAGGTAAGGGTTGGGAGCAGGCAGTATGGCACCTATTACCATCTATATATGTGTATATTTTCTTGTTTGCTGATGCCCCCACCCGGGTCTGCCCTGGGGGACTTGGGTGGGGTTAGGTACTTTTTAGTTCCCAGGGTCACCCTGGTCAGCCCCACAGGGTGGGTTTCCTTTCTATTCTGGGGCATGTGTTTCTGTCTACCCTTGGTCCATTCACCTGTATTTGTCTTTTTAAAACTCTCCCAACTGTCTGCACTGCCTGTAGCTCTTGATGTTGGATGTGTGTTGCTAGACAGTCTTAGCTTTATTTAGGCCCCATGTTGTAGGTTTATTTAACGTATTTGACCGGCTGGCGACATACATTCAATTTTCTGTTTAGTTTTTTTTTCACAAGCAGTGCAGGCACGTCCTGAGAAAGCCTTGTTGCTGTCGGGACGTTAAACAATGTACAATCAATCATTTTATGCTGATGTGTATGTGCAAACATACATCACAAACAAACAAACAAACAAAAAAATAATAAATTAATAAAATAAGTTGGGGATACCTGGGACCTATAAATATGCATGTTAAGTAAAGGATAGATTATGAATATGCACAGATGTATGCATATTGAAAACAAATTTCCTCTCCTTGGTGACCACTACCATACCACTATAGTGATCATGTGCATCAAGGAATTCCTTCCATCCATAATTAAAAGGATAAATAATAAATAAATATGTAAGTGAATACATACATGAATCAATAAAAATAAATAAATAAAACATGTAATATAATAGAGAGGGCTACTATCTGTATTGTGTCTCATGCAGTCCTGATAAAGCTTAATCATAAGAGTCCTTGTGAGTACTTGAGTGCGGATTGGTTGAATTGGTTGCAAAAACTAAAATTTTATATTTAGGTGTTTAGCTGAACATGGTGATTTTGATGGAAACGGTTCGGAGATGGATTTCACTCTGCCTGGCTTGTGCTTGAGACCAGTCAAGTCAAGTCAAGTCAAGAGTTTTATTGATGTTGGCACTTCGACCATTTTCACATGGAGAGCGTATACATATCAGTCAATACCACAAGAACATAACCTGGGGTATATTGACATTCAAAGTTGAAATGACAGTTCTCATAAAAGACGGTATCACGTGACACAGAAATAAGCAATCAATCATTGGAACATATCGTTGTTTCTCTTTTTCGTCTCTCGAAACATTTAAAAAGGAACCATGCGAACTGTCTCGTTCTAGATGCATTTTCACAGGATAACAACTGAGTGAGTAAAACACTTTTACGGTTCTTATCTACGGTTGCCCAAAAATCCGGGCGCAAGTCTATATACTTCTGACAGTAAAACACAACGTGAGCTTCGTCTTCGATAGTTTGTGGGCAAAAGGGACAGTCGTTCATTCCATCGGTAACGCTTCGAATAAAACGATTCCTGTGTGTCTGGATATCACTTACTCCGAGCCTAAAGCGCACCAGGGTATCTCTGAAACATTTTATTTGAATATCTTTAAAATATGTTTCAGATTCCAGAGTAAAGTTATACGTTCTGTACAGCCGAAAACGTTGACTGTCCCTGAGGCCGGCGAACCACTCTTGACGAACAACATCGACAAGTCTCTGCTTAAACTCAGACAAAAAGCACCTTTCATTCCCTACTCCTTGGTTCATCCAAACAAAGTTAAATCCTGTATTCTCTAAAGTGGCTCGTATTTTTGATACCCATTTTAGCTTTCCGTTGTTATCTAAATTTGACAGCAACATATATGCTTGCTTTGGTATACGATCGGTATCCATCTTAATAATCTTAAGCCAAAAACGTATAGTTTTCATACAACAATTCACCAACAGTGGGTACCTTCCAAGCTCGCCGTATACCATGTCAGTGGGAGTTCGGACAGGAACAGAAAGAAACCTTTTACAGGCGTACAGGTGTACTTTCTCAGTGGGACTATCGTGAAGGAGGCCCCATATTTCAGAAGCATACAAGAGTGTTGGTTGTACGACTGAATCAAAGAGTTTGAAAAAGGTTTCTTTTGTCATACCATCAATACGCCGCAGGGCTCTAATAATATCGGCGGTCGCTCTCTTTCCCTTAACGGCTAGCTGTTTTGCGCTCTGGAAGGTACTCATTGTGGTTGTGAAAGTAAAACCTAAATAAACGTAACTGTTTACTACTTCAAGTTGTTCGCTTCCGATAAACCATTTTTCACATTTGCTCAGGAAACCATCTTTCCTAAAAACCATGACTTTAGTTTTGTCACAGTTGATTTGCAGTCCTAGTTTACAACAAGTACTAACTAGACAATTAATCTGATTTTGCAGACCAGATGGTGAACATGAAAGTAACACTAAATCGTCGGCAAAAAGTAAAACGAACAGTTCCGCTAGTCCTGACCACAATTGAATGCCATGTTTTCCATCCATAGATAATTGTTCAGCTAGCTCGTTGATAACGAGCGAGAAAAATGTCGTACTGGCCACGCAACCTTGTCTTAAACCCTGGGGACAGTCAAAACAGTCAGTAAGACCATCTCGTACACGTACACGTGCTTTCAAAGAGTCGTACATGGCCATAACAGCTTTAATAAAGGTGCCTGAAGCGCCTGATTTCATTAAAGCTCTCAAAAGGGTTGAATGTCTCACTGAGTCATAGGCAAGACCAGTCGGATACGAGTGTGCTTGACCAGTTAAAAATCCCATCTCCACTAATAAAATAAATAAAAAAAGAGCAGACCTGCACTTAGAGCCGTTAGGCTGAAAAACAGACGAACAACATGCATGTTGTATCCTGCCAAAGAATGTTGAAGATGGTCGGCAGACACATTGCACAACATGCACAAAGGGAGTTTACTTTCGATATGTTTTTCTCCCACAAAAGACCGAGTTCTATGGAAAAGGCTGTTTTCAAGACCAGGAAAAATTTGACGTTGATAAGATGTTCAAATCGATAATAATCTCTGTTTCAATTCAGGAGCAAAGTAAAGCTTCATCAACCGTGCGCGTCTGATTGACTTCTTTAGAAGGCTTCTCGCTGACCGCCATTTTGAAACTAGCGACGCGACTATGCTTGCCGCATTAAAAATAATACTTTTAAACTTATTTTATCGTATATATGTATGCATGTTCACTTGCTGATGATTTTAATTTATTCACTGGAATAAACTTGTAACTTGTATGCTTGAAATTTTCAATGTTATGCACAAAAAATGTCTTGCACCTTATCCGGGCGGTGTACGAGGACTGGTTCCCTCACATCGAAAAATAGCTTTCGACAAACACTTCTACAAAAATATCTCCATCCTAAGGACAAATATTGTTGCCATGCATAAACTATATGGCATTAGTACTTTCGTTTCGTACCTGCAAACCATTGTTACTCTTTTGACGAACTACTTAATCTGCAGAAATTGCGAAAAGCTGCTGGACTATTAGCTGTGTGGAGGAATAGAATCTATGGAAAAGGGGAAGTATCATTTCTATACTTATACTATGCGGTAAATTAGAAGTAGTTTTAAGGACATAGCCGAGGTACCTTGTGTGCTCAGTACAGGCAAATATTTTCAGACTAGCGTGAGGAAGCGAGATCTCAATACCGTACTAATCCTGTTTCTGAGCTGTCAGCCAACTCTAACAGGGTTCGTAGGTTCCTTTTAAGTGCTTTCCAAATGATTTTCTCAGAATGCCATTATGGTCCTTTCAGACTTTTAAGTCCTTTTAAATGCCATTATGGTCCTTTCAGATCAGCCAGCCGAGCAGTGCTTTTGCAAAGAAAATAGACCTTTTATGTGCTTTTATCGGCATATTTTCAAAATCAAAACTTGATTGACCAACTTTGAAAAACATCGTAAAAGCAGACGAACTGGCCTCCATCTTGGCCTTACCGAGAACGTTTACCGAATCTCGCGCGTTCTCGCGAGGTGCGTGATTTATATTTCCGGTGTAATCTCACGAGACGAGCTGCTTTCATTTATCACGTTGATGGTTGTGAGGAAGTTTATGCAGCTGTCAAGCAGTCTGCAAGCACAGGATATGTCCTGTTGTTTGATGAGAGCCTCACTGAACAGCAACAGCAACAAAAATAAATCAGGATGATGCTAGGCTGATGGTGGAGGCAGATCGTCTCAGTTTCCTGGCGCAAGAGCAGAGATCTTTCCTTGTGGATCGGTCTAACACACTGCGACTGACCTCAAAGGACACGCTGGAGGAAGCATCTCGCTGTGAAAAGCAACTGTGCAAACCGCAAGATGAGTTAAAGAAACTTGGATAGGCAGGTTCTTTAACTGGTCCTACAGCTTGCTTTCTACCGAATCCCTGCATCAAGCTTGTCACTCCTGCAAAAAAATGGAAAACTGATCTTATGCAGAAGAAGAGTTGGGCTGTGCTTTAGACTTGGAGAGCACGGAGTTTCAGCTGTCAATGTTGTTGCTTGAAAATGATCAAGATTGACAGCTGGAGCTCTGAGATGGTTGTGAATATGTAATACAAGTTGAATATCAGAAAGCTGAAAAGTGAACGGTGTATATCAATGCCTTCACTTCTTGTGAGCTTTGTCAAGCTTGTCCTTCCTTACATAACCTAAAAAGTTGCTGACTGACCTGATGCAGAAGAAGAGTACAGAGTTACAGCTGTCAAGTTTTGATGCTTGAAAAATGAAAAGCATCAAGATTGACACCTGGACCTCTGATCTGACTGAACTTGTTGAAATAAGAGCTCAGAGCTATGGCTGTCTATCATGGTGCTTTTCAAACACGATGCTAGACAGCGGTGGGCTCTGGGCTGGCTGATATTAAAACTCAGACTAAACATAACTGTCTTGATGTTTGAGAAGCATAACTATAGATAGCTGGGGCTTAGTTGCAGGTTGAGAGCCCACTAAGGGTATAGCAGTAGCTGTGTATCTTTATACTTGAAACTAAACGTTAAGATAGAAGACAACTGAGGCTCTGCGCAGGTTAAAATAGGATTTTCCTTGCCAGCTACAGGTTCAGGGATCATAGCACCTGGAGTGTTTTCGCAAGAGTAACTGAGTACTTAATAAAATGCTAGATTTGCTGACCAACCTGACTTTGTCGAGGTCCTTTTATTCTCAAGCTTGGTGCTTTTAAAGGTGTTGTTAAGGTCCTGGGAACCCTGTCTAAGATAGTATGGCGAGCTTTTACGTCGGGATAGAGGTCCCCTCCCCCCCCTCCCCCCAGCCCCCCCCCTCACCCCCCCTCCCCCTTCCCCCCGCCGCAATCAGCGGCGAAGGCCTCACACTCTAGGATCGCATGATCGGGGGGCGAAGTCCTCGCCGCAGAGGCAGACGGGGTCATACCACCTGACTCGCCAGGTGAGCTGTTCGTACATAGTCGGTTTATGGCTCCTACAGCAATAGGCAGGTTATGAATGGGATGAAAGTCTTTTAAGCGGTAGGCCAGGACGCCCGGACTGTCATGAGCTAAGAAGTTTTTTTTCCATCAAATAGTTACACATAATTTGCTTTTTAATTTTGTTTTGAATTTCTGTTGCAGCCAAAGAAATATGAATGGGCTGTGAGCCCGGACTATTGGCAGCGCCCATTCGGGCAGCTTTATCTACAGTTTCGTTACCAAGAATACCAACATGTGAGGGAATCCATTGAAGGGCAACGTTGACTCCTTTGCTGATTAATTGGTGGGTAATGAATCTGATTTCTAAGGCAATGTCTGGTAGAGCAGATTTATCATTTAGTTTAATACTCTGTAAAGCTGCTTTAGAATCCGTACATATGAGGAACTGGTACAGCTGCAACGGAAGGGCTAAGACATGATTAAGTGCCATCATAATGGCAACAAGCTCCGCCGTGCAGATGGACCAGTCTTTGCCTAGGTTATAATGAGAGATTTTTCCCAATAAAAAAACGCATCCCACATCGCCGGTGTCATCGATGGACCAGTCGGTGTAGGCAATAAGGGAGTGGGGAAAGTTAGCATCCAAATATTCTAATGTGGTTGCTTTTTGTATATGAGGATCACTTATTTTGCTAATATTAGGAATTTTTGTTTTGATAGTGGCCGCGAGAAGAGTCCAAGGGGGGAACAGCGGGGGAAGAAGAGGTTGGATAGAGTGGGGAACAACCTTGGCCTGGGCACACAGTTCCTGAGTAGCTTTGGTGAGTAATGCACCGGTATTACGTTTATGTACAGCATGCGGGTTTTGATTGGCACGGTCAAATTTCAATTCGTTATGGTGCCTTATTATGAGTAACAAAGATACGAGTTGTATAGATGGCACATAATTTGAGTCTATAGTAGTGCAGAGGAAGAATATTTGCAAATGCATATACTGCTTTATTTGACGCATTTGAGGGAGTGTCTAAGATGCATTTCAAAGAGCGCATTTTGGCGGATTCCAAAGTTTTTAAAGAGTGCTTGGATGCAGAGAAAAAGCATTCGGCTCCGTAGTTCAAGTTTGAACGCACCAGTGCTTGGTGCAGATGTAATAATAATTTCGTATTTCTGCCCCATACTTCATGTTTTAATATTTTAATTAGATTAGTTGCCTTATTAGCTTTTGAAATGAGGTAATTTATATGAGGAGTCCAATTTAATGTTGAAGTGAAGAGCACACCAAGATATTTAATTTGGTTGGAGGAATTTATAGGATGACTAGTATCGTAATTTTTTATGGTAAACTGGAAATTTTGTTTAGCTTTGGAGGGACTGAAAAAAATTAATTGGGTTTTTTCGGGTGCTAACTAGAAGCCATTTTCCTTAAGGTATCTTTGCACCGTGTCAATGGCCCTCTGAAATGCTTTGGTTTTTGAAGATGGCATCTCTTTAAATCTATTTTGGGGGCTTTTGGTCTTAGTAAGCTGCCAAAATAGCTATATCATCTGCATATTTTGAAAGTTTGAGAGTGGAATTAACTGCTTTATTCAATTTTGATTTCAAGAAGAGGGAAGGTCAACTTTGTCACGGACTGACGGAAATAATGGTGGTTTAATTGTTTGTGTTGTGGGTGTAGGTTATATATATATAATCTTGTTAACAGGGGTATCTCCACTCACACTCTCATACTCTCATGGTTTTAGCTATCAACATCTCGTTCATCACATTTCTCTCACTCTGGAGAGGGACGTCACGCATGCGTTCCCCACACACGCATACATATAACTGATTCACTAAGAACGCAGTTGCTGAATTGATAACTATTAAAAATTTACATACAAGCATATAAACATGTCTCAGTTAACTACTGTCTAAAGTATCTTATCATTACACTCTCTTCATCTGCAATCTACCTAGTTCTGTGCACAGAAACAACTTAAAGTCACCTTACCTGGCCAGGTTTTCTATACGCACTACTTATGTGGCTATCTCAGTGGTCCTCGGCGTCGGCACTGCGTCTGTCGACCCGCTATCTGGTCCTCGTCGGCGCTGCGTCTCAGTGTCGACCCTCTGGTCCCGGTGATCTTTTAATGTTCTCTCCAGGCACATTCACAATTGTCAATGCTGCACTTATGAACCCAGCACATATCACGCTTGGGCTAATCCGATCACTCTAGTAGAAACGTTCTTCTCCGCGGCTTTGCTTATACACTATAATAGTCCATTAGGTACCCCTCCTTCCAGTCAGCCGGCATCACCTCCTCTTCCCAGATCTTTCCAAACAGTGGGTACAGCATCTCCACTGTTGTCTCTAGGTCTGCTTTCAGAGACTCTGCTGGGATGCCATCTGGCCCTGCTGCTTTTCCGTTCTTCAAAAATGCCACTGCTCTTCTGATCTCTTCCCGGCTGGGTCTGTCACAGCTGATGGGTAGGTCGGTCTCTGCTGGCTGGATGTCTGGGGGGTCGGGTGGGCTGGGTCTGTTCAGTAACTCTTCAAAATACTCGGCCCATCTGTCGAGTTGGTCTGCTCTGTCTGCAATAGGCTTGCCTTCTTTGTCTTTTACTGGTCTTTCTGTATGGCCATACTTGCCTGACAATCTTCTGGTAATGTCGTAGAGCTGTTTCATGTTGCCGCTGCCTGCTGCCTTTTCTGCCTCTGCTGCCAGGCTGTCTGTGTAGGCCCTCTTGTCTGCCCTGATACTCCTCTTCACCTCGCGGTTGGCTTCCGAGTATTCCTCCTGTGCCCTTGCTTTGGCTGCTCTCGTGCGACTGTTGTTGACAACTGCTTTCTTCTGCTTCCTCACTTCTATCTTCTTCAAGGTCTGTGCCGACAGCCAGTCCTTGTGATGGTGTTTCCTGAACCCTACAGTGTCTTTGCAGGTTGAGTTCAGCGCCTCTCTAACTGCCTTCCACTGCTGCTCCGTGGTGACCGCCACCCCTTCATTTACTAGCTCCTGTAGCGCTTGAAACCGGTTGGACAGCACCAGTTTGAAATCTTCTCTCACTCCAGTCTCTCTCAGGAGGCCTACATTATAGCGCTGTCTTCTTGTTGTCTCTGTGCGGCTTTTCTTTAACTTGAGCTTTATTCTTAAGGTAAGCAGATGGTGGTCTGAGGCGACATCTGCTCCCCTCCTCACTCGAACATCTTGAAGGGATCTTCTAAATTTCTTGCTAATGCAGATATGGTCTATTTGGTTCTCTGTAGTATGGTCAGGTGAGACCCAAGTTGCTTTGTGTATTCTTCTGTGTGGGAAGATGCTGCCTCCAATGACAAGTCTGTTTAGAGCACAAAAGTCTACAAACCTCTCCCCGTTCTCACTCATCTCCCCTAGTCCCTGTCTCCCCATCACCTCTTCGTATCCGGTGTTGTCCTCCCCTATTTTGGCACTAAAATCGCCCATGACGATGACCACAGAGCACAGACGAAGTGGAATACAGTGGACAATGTGGACACAGCTTGACGACCTCGATTTTGCAGACGACTTCGCATTACTGTCCCACACTCATCAACAAATGCAGGACAAGACCACAAGGCTTGCTGACATCTCGTCCCAAGTGGGCCTCACCATCCACAAACAGAAAACAAAGACAATGAGGCTAAACACAAACAGTCTTGCTTGCTGGCACCCCGTTGGAGGAGGTGGAGTCCTTCACCTATCTCGGGAGTATCATAGACAAAAAAGGCGGCACTGATGCAGATGTCAGAGCACGAATCGGTAAAGCCAGAGCAGCCTTTCTCCAGTTGAAAAAAGTGTGGAGTTCCAGAGAGCTGTCACAACACACCAAAGTCCGGATTTTCAACTCCAACGTAAAAGCAGTTCTCCTATATGGAGCAGAGACTTGGAGATTGACAAAAACCACAGTCAACAGAGTACAGACCTTCATAAACAGTTGCCTTAGAAGAATTTTGAAAATCCACTGGCCAGAGAAGACCAGCTACGTCAGACTCTGGGAGATAACAGAGCAGATAACAGCAGAGAATGAAATCGGGCGAAGAAGATGGGGATGGATCGGCCACAGTCTGAGAAAGCCAGCTTCCAGTATCACTAGGCAGGCATTGTCATGGAACCCCCAGGGAAAGAGGAAAAGAGGTAGGCCGAGAAACTCCTGGCGTCGAGACCTCCAAGCAGACATCAAGAGACTGGGAACCACCTGGAGTAAAATCGAAGGAGAAGCACAGGACCGGAGTCGCTGGAGGTCTGTCGTCGACGGCCTATACCCGGGTAGGGGTGACAGGCGTAAGTAAGTAAGTAAATATAATAGTCCACCCGGTTTCCCGTTATCTCCTTCTCTTGGGTGTAGCTAATCATAGTCATCTTCCGTTGAATCTGTAGCGACCGGTTATCTTCGACCACACCGTAAGTCAACACCACTTTCCATCTAGTTCTCCGTCCGACCTCACGGTCTTTGCTTCTCTCTCGCTCAACGCCCAGTCTCTAAGTGTTCTCCTCTTCCTTTACGCTTCGCTTCGTATATATACAAAAGTCTCTCTCCCTTCCTCACTTTGTATTACTACGCGCTGTCATGAATATTCAGTCATTCACATCTCTACATCAAATTCAACTAACTTCAATAACTATATAAAATATACTAAACATGCATTTCACATCCAGTCCATGCATCAAATTTTGCCGAACACCCGTATCACAACATTAATATAATTATTTTGTGAACGGACTATGTCTTTCAAAATGCTGGAATTCCTTCAGACACTACTGAGTAAATGTGTTCTTTGATAGACTCGGGCGGGAAAGTCCTGACTCCTTCCCCCCCCCCCCCCCACCTCCCCCCCCCCCCCCCTAAATAGTTTAGGTGCCAACATTTCTGCACGTACACATTTCCTCTTGTCAGCCGATGATAAGGTACTAACCGACTTTCCCCGTTAAATAGTTTACGAGTCGCACGTGCAGGCATGTTCGACCGTTTTGTTTCCGCTAACCCCTTGACTTACTCGCAATCGGCGATATACTTTTTCCTCTTTATATGATCTCGCCAGTAACTTTAGTTCCACTTACTTCTTACTCTTTTACTCAATTCTGAGCTTAATGTTGGTCCCTTGACAGTCAGCCATCATGATGTTAAAAAGGGTCGGAGGGAGGCAAGTGCCTTGAGGGACCCCACAATCAGTTTTATGAATTTTTGAGAGATTGTTTAAGCTTGACCTGTAAAGTTCTTTGCAAAAAGTTTTGGAAGTAAGTATATTTATTTCCGGAGAGTCCGATAATTTTGATTTTTTGCATTAATTTTTTGTGCCATACGACATCAAACGCGCGTTTGACGTCGAAAGCCGTAACTTTTTGTTTTTTCATGAAGGCTTGCTTAATCGATGAGGAAAGTTGATCTGAGGTAGATCTGTATTTACGAAATCCAGCTTGGAGTGTACGAATAGACTTATGTTTGTCTAGATAATATTCCAAGCGATTTTTTAGTAGCTTTTCAAAAAAACTTACTTAAGTGAGAAGTTAAGGTTATAGGACGATAAGAACTAGGAAGATTTCTTTTGGTTTGGGAATAGGGATAACAATACCGTGCTGCCAGGCCAGGGGTAGGGAGCCCTCGCTATAACATTGGTTTATAAGCTGAAGAAAGAGGTTCCTCCCATCATGGGGGAGGTGTTGTAGCATTTTATAGGTAATTTCGTCTGGTCCAGGGGATATTTTGGTGACTTTTATCTGAGTAAGTACGGTTTCTAACTCGGTTACAGTAAAGGGGAGATTAATAGGGAGAGAATTCTCAGGGGAAGGGTCTAGGTAATCTGGCCGGTTTAGATTCTTCGGTCATTCTATAATTTTTTTAATTGGAATGAAGGTTATTAGTCGAACTGATGACTGCGAAAGTTTCAGCCAAGAGATCGGCTTTTTCTTGGTCCGAAGAATGTAAGACCATTATGAATTAATGGGACAGGGAAAGGATTATAGCTATTTTTTAATCAGTGTTTTAACAACCTTCCATGCCTTGGCAATGTCAGTAGGGGAATGGATTTCTGTTTGAATTTTCTGATTAAGCTGTTTTAGCTTAGCCAGGGCTATGGTTTTGTTACATTGTATATATTCGCTAGCTAGCTTCATAGCTTGGTGATTGGAAGAAGTTCTATATTTTTTCCATTTGTTATAGGCATGCTTCTTTTCTTTTACAGCATTAGCAGGTTTTCCAGCGGGAGCTCCTTTGCTGTGTAGGATGGCCGTTTCAGCAGCATCAATTATTAATTTAGTTAAAGTGGTATTGAAGGTGTTGACATTTGTAGTGTCAACATCCTTAACATTTCATTTAATTTTAGATTCGAAAAGTGGCCAGTTGGCCTTATCATATATAAATTTGCCTTTAATTTGAGGATGGTTAAGAACAGATTGTTGATGTGCATTTAATTCAAGACATATTGGTAAATGGTCACTGCCCATGGAGTCATCCCCCAACGTCTACGTGGCTTCAGTGAATAGATTAGGAGAGATCAGTGATAAATCAAGTGCAAAGGATTATGAGTAGAAATATCTGGTATTCTATTTATACCACCATCATTTAGAATCAATAAACAGGATTTGCGTATGTCAGTCGTCAGCTTGTTTGTGTGCTATATTACGTGTGTGCTGGAGTTTCGAGAGCCACAGCGGGTGATGGATGTTCAAATCACCCAGGACTATCCATCCATCATCCGGTAGGGCTCTCAGCCACTCCAGATCAGAAGGATGAATGGATTTAGGAGCATATGTGCTAATTAATTAAATTTCTTTATGAGAAAAAATTATTTTCACATAGTTACTATGGGTGGGATGGGTTGAATGTAAGGGAACAGGAAAACTGAGAACTTGGTGATCTAGTCTAATTTTAATATAGGTATAAATATGTATGGGATCATTAGA
>BTPG01000008.1:80375885-80538385 GCA_036245525.1 Semisulcospira habei | reverse complement strand
TTCTGAGAGGTCATTGTTGAGTATGACCTGGCCTTGCTGGTCCTCGTGTAGCTGGACAATCATGCTGAGGAACTTTGGGGGACAGCCAAGTCGCTCCAGGATCTGCCACATGCCTTGCCTGCTCACAGTGTCGAACGCTTTTGTTAGGTCGACAAACGTTACGTACAGCCCTTTGTTCTGCTCGCGGCACTTCTCCTGAAGCTGTCTCAGCACAAAGACCATATCGGTGGTGCTCCTGTTTGCTCTGAAGCCACACTGACCCTCTGGGAGGTGGTCTTCAGCGATGGCAGGTACCAGCCGATTCAGGAGCAGCCTTGCAAGAATTTTCCCAGCAATGGACAGCAGGGTAATTCCCCGATAGTTGGAACAGTCAGACTTCTCGCCTTTGTTCTTGTACAGGGTGATAACGACAGCATCACGGAGATCCTTTGGTAGTGTTCCTTCCTCCCAGCAGCAGAGAAAGAGGTCATGGAGCTTGTTGTGCAGTGCTATGCCTCCATGTTTCCAGATCTCTGGCGGTATTCCATCAATGCCTGCTGCTTTGCCACTCTTGAGCTGGTGGATGGCTGTGAGGGTCTCTTCAGTGGTGGGCGGTTCGTCCAATTCAACCTTTACTGGGAGTTGTGGGATTTGTAGGACGACTGCTTCTTGAACAGTGCGCTCAGCGCTGAAGAGGCTCTGAAAGTACTCCGACCAGCGGTTCAAGATGGAGGTATTATCTGTGAGGAGTGCCTGGCCATTCGCGCTTCGCAGGGGACTTGTACCAGGTGCCTGGGGCCATACACTGCTTTCAGTGCTTCGTAGAAGCCCCTGTAGTCACCATTGTCAGCGGAAAGCTGGGTCCTCTGTGCAAGTCTGGTCCACCACTCATTCTGGAGATCTCTGAGCTTGCGCTGGAGACTGCTGCAGACGAGGCGGAAGGCAGACTTCTTCACAGGGCAGGAAGGCTGGGCTAGGTGGGCCTGATGGGCGGCTCTTTTTTTGCTAGGTGTTCCTGGATCTCAACATCGTTTTCGTCAAACCAGTCTTTGTTCTTCTTTCTAGCGAAACCCAAGACTTCTGCATAGGATTTTGCAATAGCAGTTTTCAGTTGTTCCCAGAGTGTTTCAGGGGAGGAGTCTGCTGGGTCCGCTGTGTCTTTGAGCCTGCGCTGTAAATCTGTCTGAAAGGCAGCTTTCACGTCGTCACGCTGAAGGCTGGCAACATCAAGCTTTTTCTTGGGGGCCCCCATTTCTTGGGTTTTGGCTTGACGTGGAGCCTGAGTTTGCAGCGGATAAGGCGGTGGTCAGTGTGGCACTCTGCGCTGGGCATCACTCTGGTGAGGAGGACATCACTGCGGTCCCTCTGACGCACTAGGACATAGTCGATAAGGTGCCAGTGTTTGGAGCGAGGATGCATCCAGGTGGTCTTTCGACTGTCCTTTTGCTGAAAAGTAGTGTTGGTGATGACAAGATGCTCTGCACAGAACTCCAACAGTAGGCGGCCATTGTCATTGCAGTTCCCGACGCCATGCTTGCCGAGGACTCCTTTCCAGGCTTCAGAGTCCTGGCCCACTCTGGCGTTGAAGTCGCCAAGGATGATGACTTTGTCGTATGCAGGGGTGCTCTGTATGAGGCTGCGCAGGTCAGTGTAAAACTTGTCCTTTTCAGCAGGCTCTGCCAGGAGGGTTGGGGAGTACACACTGAGAAGGGTGACGTGTTGCTGGTGTCTCAGTGGGAGGCGCATGGACATGATGCGGTCTGAGTGACCCATTGGTAGGTTTTCCAGCTTAGTCGCAATGGAGGTCTTGACCATGAAACCCACGCCTGAGAGCCGTCTTTCTGATTCAGGCCTGCCTGACCAGTAGAGGGTGTACCCAGCGCCAAGTTCTTGGAGGCTGCCTTCGTCCGGAAGGCGTACTTCACTGAGCGCGGCGATGTCGATGTTTAACCTCCGCAATTCATGGGCAATGAGGGCGGAGCGACGTTCAGGGCGTCCGCTGTCTGCTTTGTCGAGCATGGTTCGGATGTTCCAGCATGCTACGTTGAGTCGGGTCGTGGTCGTCATGAGAGTGGATCCGTTATTCTTTCTTGTTTTTTGACCGCAGGAGAAGATGCCCGTTGTCCGCGGCTAGCCAACTGGGGTTGCGGGGGGACGAGCTTTGGTTAGGCCACCTTTTCTAGGCCCCTCTCCGTGTGGAGCAAGCAGTGCTGTCCCTAGAGAAGGCTGCTTGGTCGTTCAGGGTGTGCCGAGTGATGTTGTCATCCCCAGGTCAACATCAGGCGACCAGTATCCTGAACCGCCTGCATGCAGGTTTGAGACTGTGGCTTCCAGTGACATCTTTCACCTGCCGTTTCGCCCCTCGCCCGTCGCTACAGGACTTGGAATGGTCAGTGTCATGGTCCGTGGACGTTTCCTAAAGCCTGCGCGGTGGAGCTTTTTGGTGGAGTACAGTGTGCGCAGTACTGGCTCCACCCTTTAAACCCTTGGTTCATCTGCCATGGCCTAGCAAGCTGGGACGATGGCATCGAGGTCTTCGGGTCGTAGGTTTTATATCAGACTGTCCTTGTCCTAGTCTCTGGCTCAAAAGCCTTCCCCGGAGACACGGGGGCTTTGATGTCAGGGGTTTCCTCCCTTAGCCTTTCCGCAGCCAAGCGGCCAGGCCTGCAAGGCAGCAGGGGACTCGTGGAGGGCGGGGTCGTCTATGTCCCGTGCAGATGTGAACATCTGCCCACTGCCCATACATAATTGAACATAATTATTTCCTTATTGTACATTAAATGATTTTTCAGGGGAAGAATCTCCAAGGTTTTCAATTATTATCGGTAGTTGAGTTAGGGTCAGGTAGGATAGGTTTTGCGGCTCTACGATGAAGAGAGTTCAGTCTCTTTAACTGGACCTCGCTTGCTCCATCCCACACTGTAGAAGCATAGTCGATAATATGTGACCTGATGTGGGCGATAAAGAACAGTTTACGTGTTTCTACATCATTGATATGTTTTAATTTGGCTAAAATGTCAAGTTTCTTTGATATTATGTTGCATATGTTAGTAATATGACACTGCCATTTAAACTGGTTATCTACAGTAACACCGAGAAGACGATGTTCTGTTACTTGACTGATGGGTTTTCCTTGAAGAGACAAGCTGAGTGAGAGAGAGCCGAGCTGGAGCATTTGACGGGTACTTAATACCACACATTCAGTCTTCGCTGGGTTTAGGATCATGGAATTGTTACTACACCAGTTGTCAATGTCTTGTAGTGCGTTTTGTAGGCGTAAATCAATAATAGATAAATCCTCGTCGGGCGTGTGTATTGCAGTATCATCCGCGAACATATCGCATGAAACATTATGATCGCTAATTGTGAGCGGAAGGTCGTTAATGAACAAACAAAATAGAAGAGGGCCTAAAATAGAGCCCTGGGGCACGCCATGCTTGACTAAGTGGTGATTAGAATATGTACCATTAAGAAGGACTTTTTGTCTTCTGTCATTCAAGTAGGATTTGAAGAACGTGGCAGTGCGGTTGGTGTATAATGAGATTTTCTTTATCAGTATATCATAATTTACTAAATCAAAAGCTTTACGGAAGTCTAGAAAGACTACACCTGTTAGTTTGGATTCATTGATAGATGCTAAACAGGTATCTGTCATCCTAATCAGCGCGGTATGGCAGGAGTGGTTTGGTCTGAAACCTGACTGCAATGAATGGATAAGATTTCGGTTTTCCAAATATTTAGACAGATGTTTATGAATATGCCTCTCTAAAGGCTTTGACAAAACTGGTAGTAATGAAATGGGACGAAAATTATTAATTCCACTTAGATCTTTTGATTTTGGTAGTGGAATTACTTTTTCATCTTTAAATGCATCCGGAAAACTGTTTTACACAGAGATTGTAGATGTACGTGAAACTCTCAACGATATATGGAAGAGATGTCTTGAGTATTTTTGAGCTGATCTCATCAGGCCCGGATGACTTTTTAGTTTCCATCGAGGTAATTAATCTGCCCACTTCATGAACCGTTATAGGCGGTATCATGAAAGGTTCGTTGTTTTTATTTTTCTGGTTACAGTAGTCTAGTATTTTGTCTGGACAAATATACTCATGTGAGTTATTTCCCAGTGGCATTAGTGATTCCGCCACAGAGACAAAATGGTCGTTAAAACTGTTTGCAGTGAGGTGGGTTGGTAAAGACGCACTACTTTTATTTGTACCTTTGGTTACTAAATTTATGGCACGCCATACATTGGAGGAGTCTTTACTTTGCTTAACTACCTTACTGAAGAGAGATTTTTTTTGCTTCTAAAACCATTGATTTTACGCGATTACGCTGTGTTTTGTATTCAGCAAAACGCTTCGTCTTTTTTAGCTCGTCCCTGTGTTCCATAGCCTCTATCAGATCCGCAGTTAGCCAGGGTGGTTAGGCGGCGTACTTAACTCTCTTTTGCCTCAGGGGCGCGTGTTTATTCAACACACCGAGAAAGACGCGGCACCAGGTGTCTAATGCTTTGTTCGGGTCACTATCGTTATACACGTCTGTGAACTGTGCTCCAACTAAATCAGTCAAAAAAGCCATTTCATTAAAGTTTTTAAATGATCTATAAGTGATACTTTTCATTTTTGGAAGTTTTCACAGCCATATGCAGCTAACTGGATAGTGGTCGCTGACACTCAGACTATCAACTTGAGTGTTGCTAACTGCGAGAAGTTTGTTGGTATAGATATGGTCTATAATAGTGGCTGATGTTGGCCTAATTCTGGTGGGCGATGTCACCATTTGTTGGAGACCGACTAAGGTAGTAGTACACTCGAATGATGGATGAGTTTAAGTAAGCCAATATTAAAATCTCCAAGAAGCAGAACATCTTTTGGTCTGAATGTCTGTTTTATCGATCATGTGTAAAAAGGTGGCTGCAGGGTTTCGATGATCACCGAAACGTGGCTCCGCTTAGTTGGCGATGAACCCATCATTGCCAGCGTCACGCCTTGCCTCCTTCCCGCGTGCCTCCAGAGGGGGTGGCATTGCCATCATCTACAGGGACTGTCTTTCCGCTCACCTCTCCTTCTCCCAGTCTCTCCCTTTTGCTCATCCCTCCTTTGAATCTGTCGAAGCCGTAGCAACACTCCCTGGCCAGTCCCTCATATTCTCATGTATCTACCGCCCCCCCCCCCCCTCCAAGTTCTCAAAACAAACTCACAAACTCCATGTTCCTCACCGAGTTTGACCTCCTCCTCGACCACTACAGCACACGACCCGGCAAACATATCCTTCTTGGCGACTTTAACTTCCACTTCGACAAACCCGACCACCCTGACACAAGACGCCTTTGCACATCACTTTCGAACCACAATCTTACACAACACATCACCAAACCCACCCACCGACTCGGCCACACCCTGGACTGGATCATCACCCGCACCTCCGATCAACTCTTTCTCGATTCTGACACCTCCTCTGTGTTTCCCTCTGACCACCTCGCCATTCTCGTCTCCCTCAACCTACCTCCCCCGAAAAAATCCAAACTCCTTGTCACTCGCCGCAAACTGAAATCTGTCAATTGAGAGAGCTTCTTCGATGAAGCTGTCCACCTTCTCTTGGACCCCGCCTCATCTCCTGATCTTGCAACCCATTTCGACTCCTCTCTTTCGAAAACTTCTAAACACCCATGCACCTGTCACCACCTGCTCCATACCCAACCGACCTCCCTCCCCCTGGCTCACTGACGACATAGCTGAGGCCAAGCGCGAGCGCCGACAAGCGGAACGCCTCTGGCGCTCATCTGACCTCACCGTTCACAGACAGATCTTCCAAGCAGCTAGATCCATAGTCTGCAGAATGATCTCCGACTCCAAACGTAAACACCTTCAAAACAAAATCCTGGAATCTACTTCATCCAAAACCCTCTACGCTACCATGAACACACTCCTAGGCACTCCTAAAGACACTCCTCTCCCCAACACACACAGCAGAGAAGAACTCCCGTCCACTTTTTTCCACCTACTTTTCCGACAAAATTTAAACTCTGCGCAACACACTCGACTCTCTGCCTTCCCCTCCTTGCCCTCCCGACACCCCTTTTTCCGGCACCCCCCTCTCGTCCTTCCGCCCCGTCTCTCAAGAAGAAGTCCTCAAGACCATAAAGTCCATGCCTCTCAAAACCTGCGAACTAGACCCCCTCCCAGCTTCTCTCTACCGGGACGGCCTTCCAATACGTCTGCCCTTCATTACCGACATCATCAACACATCTCTAGAGAACGGTTCAGTCCCTGATATCTTCAAGTCCGCCATCGTCCGTCCTCTTCTCAAAAAACACAACCTCGACCCAAACGAACTCAAAAACTATCGCCCAGTCTCCAATCTCTCTTTCCTGTCCAAGCTTCTTGAGAAGGTTGTTCTCAACCAGCTCAACCTCCACCTTGCCGACAACAACCTCCTCAGTCCCTTCCAGTCTGCCTATCGCAAACACCACAGCACTGAAACAGCCCTTCTACACATCTTAAACGACCTGCTTCTCTCCACCGACTCGGGCAACATCTCCCTTCTTACGCTACTCGACCTTTCTGCCGCCTTCGACACCATAGACCACTCTATCCTCCTCCACCGCCTTCGTCACTCCTTTGGCATCACTGACTCTGCTCACTCCTGGTTTCTCTCTTACCTCTCCGACAGACAGCAGTCCGTCACCATTGACGGCGTCTCGTCCAACCCAGTCACGCTCTCCTGCGGAGTACCACAGGGGTCCGTCCTGGGCCCGGTCCTCTTCACACTCTACACCTCTCCCCTGTCCAACATCATCCAGTCTCACCACATACGCCACCACCTCTACGCTGACGACTCACAACTACTAGACAAAGACAAACTCGACAACACTCAGTCACTACTGACTCGCACGGCTGACTGCTATGAAGACGTGAAAAACTGGATGACAGCAAACAAGCTTAAACTGAACGACGACAAAACGGAAGCCATGCTGGTAAGCACTCGCCAGAAACTTTCCCAGCTCCCTCCCTCTCTCCACCTTCAACTCGACAGCACCCCCATCTCCCTCAGTGACTTGGCCAAAAACCTTGGCGTTATCCTTGATTCCTCTCTTACCATGACCAGCTTCGTCTCCGCCACTGCCCAGGCATGCTACTTCCACCTCCGCCGCATCAGTCAGAGCAGAAAATACCTCACTACCGAAGCTGCCACCAAACTTGCTGTCTCTCTCATACTATCTCGCATCGACTACTGCAACTCTCTCCTTTCCGACCTCCCTCACTCCACCAATTCCACTCTCCAGCGCGTCCAGAACAATGCTGCCCGCCTCGTCCTCAGAAAGAAAAAAATCCGACCACATCACACCCCTGCTCAAACTCCTTCACTGGCTTCCCATCCCACAACGCACCCAAAGCAAGATTCTGTCTCTCTGCTACAAATCCCTGAACAACTGCGCTCCCGCCTATCTCTCCAAATTACTTCACCCCTACACTCCTTCCCGCTCCCTCCGCTCCGCCTCCGACCCTCTCCGTCTCCACACCCCCCGCACCAAACTCAGCACTTTCGGCCCCCGCTCCTTCTCAGTTTATGGTCCATCCACCTGGAACACTCTCCCACTCTCTCTCTCTCCGTCAGAAAGACTCTCTCTCCTCCTTTCAGTCCGCCCTCAAAATTCACCTCTTTCAACAGTTCTAGCACTATATCACCATACTCCCCACAAAAGCTGACTGTCGCAATGTATTTCACCATTTGTTGTACGTGAGTCGTTGTCTAAAGCGTGCGCAAGTTGTGAGTGCGCGCTTAGAGTTATAATTATTATAAGATAAGCGCATTATAAATACCGTAATTATTATTATTATTATTATTATTATTATTATTATACAGAAACTCGACAAGTAAAGGAGGGGATTTAGAGTGTTTGATTTCTATCCAAATACATTCTACATCAGCCGTGTCTAGGTCTTGTCTCCTGCGGGTTATGTGTAGAATTGATTGATGGATGTATACCGCTACACCTGTCTCACCCTGGACTGACGGATCTCTCCTAATAATAGAATAATTTGGGATGGCGATGGCTTCATTACTGATGTGGGAGGCCAACCGAGTTTCAGTTAAACCCAGCAGGTGAAAATAGTCGGGGGCATTAACATAAACAGACATCTTGAACTTTGTTTGCTAGGTGGTAGACATTGAGCTGACCGATACGGAATCTTTGTCCTTTTTTCGAGGGTCCGCGCATGGCTTTACAATGTTGAAAGTAAAAGAACCAGGTAACAAAACATCAACACAAAGTATAAAAAGCAAAAAATAGAAAATGAATACACATACAAGTAAATGTAAATATCCACACAAAAAAAAAACTAAAATGAAGTTAAACACGGTAAGAAAACTAAACGGTTAACTTCAAAAACCGTGTGTTGTAGCACCCCCGAAATAAAAATGGAAGTGAAAGTATAGTAACTACAAGTACAAAATCTAAGAAACAGACAAGAGTTAATCTCAGAGTGCACGTGAAATGAAGTCCATATGCTATTAAAACACACTTGCTTCGCCACTGTAAACATATAATATACGAGTCCGAGAGTGAGTGAATTTGAGAACAGATACACCGGTCGTTTGATTTCACTTCGATGATCACAAACTGTGAGTCAGGTGTACGGGCTGTCCGAAACAGAACAAGTACAGTAGTCATGCAATTTAAAATATTTGCATTACTTACAGTTTGCAATGGAACTCACTGTACTATTATGTGTAACACAGGTTTCACAGATACGACCAAGCATTAGTGCAACCAGGTGTAGCTGTCAACCATGTGTCTCTGTCACATAAGGAATTAATCTTTAAACTACCGAGTCACTGTCAAAACCAGACAACTAAATAAGTCGTTACTAAATTGATGTAATGTCAGATCGAGCGTGTTTGATGACACACACACACACACACACACACACACACACGCACGCACGCACGCACGCACGCACGCACGCACGCACGCACGCACGCACGCACGCACGCACGCACGCACGCACGCACGCACGCACGCACGCACGCACGCACGCACGCACGCACACACACACACACACACACACACACACACACACACACACACACACACGGAGTGTATAGGCGTACCTTTTTCACTTCCAGCGCCAAATAGGAACGACTAATCGACCCTGAAAGCCGGAAGGTAGTAACCGACCAGCCGTGCGCGGCGCAGAGCTGATCGGACAATACCTCCATCGATAAAGGTCCATCCATCGCTCCTCGTCTGCTTTAAACAAAGAAAACATCCTAACCTGAGTCAAAACCACTTGGCCCTGGAAATAAAGAGGTAGCGGGATGTCCTTCAGACAAACGGCATTAGAAACTGAGCCAGCAACTTCATCAGGTGTTGAGGATCCAGTGCCGTGTTGGTCTCCGCTCAATGACTCTGGAACCAGGCGTTGGTAGGTGGGCGGCCATTGCCGGCGGAACGATAGGCCCTGTTCCTGCTGGCACTAGTGGCGGGAAGTCTGAAGATTGGAGCTGGGGCCCCTGACGTGCTCGGCGTTGTTTGCTCCCCAACCCGTTGTCGGGCGCTGGTTGGTTAAGCTGGCTGGTCGACATGTGGCGTACGGTTGAATCGGACTGATGGGGGTCCTGGACGTCGAACATCAAAGGCTGCGATCCGCCACGGTCCGACAACACGTCGGACCGTGCGGCCCTTTCTCGCCACGTGTCACGTTACGGCTTGTAGTTAGGCTGGACACGCCCCGTTGACTGTGCCCCCCCCCCTCCCCCCCTCCCCCCCCCCCCCCGCGGCGTCTCTCTGTTGGTGGTGGAGGGTCGCCGTAGCGGATCTTAAAGGCAATCAGTTTAGTGCCCTTGAGAGAGAGAGAGAGAGAGAGAGAGAGAGAGAGAGAGAGAGAGAGAGAGAGAGAGAGAGAGAGAGAGAGAGAGAGAGAGAGAGAGAGAGAGAACATTATTTTGTTAATGTTTTTGTTAATTAATTTGATATTAGGTAACTGAAAAAGTCCTGACATTTAGCTAAAGGATTTTATGAGCCAGAGCAGACGAATCACGTCTCAAATCCAATGTCTTCTATTCAATTTGGGTTGACCGCCCTACGGCACTATGTGTGATCAAGGCCCAATATCGCAACAATCGGCATCTATTATCAGACTCACGGCCGTAGGAACGCAGCGGAATGAATCTATTCTTGCCATCGATTTACACTGTAATGAGCTATCATGGTCGAGTAGGCGCCAAGCTATTCTGGCACCACCCTTGAACTATCATGGTCGAGCCTTGTCTAGCTGTGGTGTGTCGGGACTGAATGAGTTAACAAAGGCTGTTTTGAACTCGTCCGGGAATACACCAATGGATGTGGGTCATGGGACTAATCAACAGATCAATATGTTGGTAGAGAAGAGGCGTGGCTAACAAGGTCGCATGCAACACTGCCGATATTGTTCAATTTATGCTTTGCATAATAGTGTTCACACGTTAAACCCACATAACATACTCTGTCTGACGAAGGTCAAAAGGTGACCTCGCTCAAGAGGAAGTGTACGTTCTGGAAACTAGTGCGAATGCAACAAATCGTTGGAATCAATGCTTGTAGAGAGCGGAAAATGCTGATTAAAGTAACGGTGGACAAACCGCATTGTGACACATTCAGCCCTGACACTAACAAAAATAGCAAACATTAAATTAAAAGAATAGTCTTGTGCTGCTAGGCTTGACGCCTCCAGGCGCCAAGCTACTCTGCCACAACCCTTGAACTAGCATGGTCCTTATGTCTTCAGAAGACAGATCGCAAACGCGACCGTAACCCCTTCACTGACGAGAATAAAATGGATACCACACGAATGCACGAGGTATAGATCCTCATGAGCCCCCGCATTCGCGGGGGCTCATGAGGATCTATACCTCTTGCTGAGACCACTTTGTATCCATTATTCGCGGGACGGTTGAAGCTCTTTATGCGTGGAATTTACACAGATTTCAGACCACACTGTACGTGCAGTGCCAGTGAAGGGGTTAATGCTCGGGATGTTAGGACGTCTGTGGTCCCAGAACTTATGGGGTCCTAAAAAGTGTGTGATCGCAGCACGTCTGTGGTCTTAGAACGGGTCTTGTCTCGGATCATGCTAGGTCTCTGAACGTCCACGGTCTCAGAACGTGTTTTGTCTCAAAACGTCTGTGATTTCAGAAAATATAAGTTGTGTGTGTTATTTCAAAGTTAGCCATTTCAGACACTTTGCAGCGATTTGACAGTTTGAATGACGTCACGCAGAGCGATCCTCAGGCGCCCCCAGAATGAGCTCCTCGCGTTAGGACAGTCGTCCCACTCGATGTAGGTCGTCGTCCGCATCACCGCCAACATGGCGCCCGTCAGGTCACGTGACATCGTCTCTTGCAGCGTCACCAGCACTAAAACGTCATCACGATCCATGACGCAAGTCTGGCACATCTTCAGCTCAAATTGACACCACTCGCTGCGGGCGAAGTGCGGGGAGAAGACCATGAGAAGTTTGTCGCTCTCGTCCACGCAGTCCGAGATGTTGTCGATGATGTGTTTGCCGGGGATGAAGTCTCGCTGGTGGATACACACCCTGAGGCCCCACTGACCCTCCAGCTCGGGTAGTAACTCTTCCAGCACCCAGTCCACGTCCTGCCATAGCGAAAAAAAAGTATGTGCTAGTGAGGCGGATCTGTTTACACAATACTGTTTAGTGTGGTGTCATGAAAAGAAGAAATAACACAAGCCGCGTATCCGGAGACGGCACGTCTCGAATGAGTTAATGTGGATGCAGCTTTTGGGGCGGATCTGCAGCGGTTTTATGTGTAAGGAAAACACCACGCGCTACTCCGCCTGGCCCTCCATGAAAACAATTATAGACAGATTGCATACGGTCTTGAGGCCGCGAAAGCCATTCAGCATAAGCACACTCGGACACACGCATGAACGCAACCAAACGAAACCTAAATCCCTCTCCCGTAATATTTTTTCTCAACCGAGTTCCGAAACGCAAGCTCTATGAATCACGAAACGCGATAACGTTTGCGCCAAACCACTAAGCCACCGCGAACTCACAACGCCAAACGCAGAGCAGTAAGTTTACAGAAACGATAGTTAATACATTATCGCAGAAAGTCACGGGGCGTCAAACTCATTATTGGATGCCGCTACTTTCACTTGGGTTGAGGTTTACGGTAGACAGCACCTAAATGAACACGCCAGCACGTCAAACCACGAACAGAGTTTGTAAACTTTAATTTGATAGCATATAAAAATTAAAAAAAAAAACGCTGAAAAAAAAAAAAAACAAACAAACAAAACAAAAATCACATCGCCGAAACTTTTGCCGAACATTTTTGTGTATGGCAGAACATCAATGAAAGGTTCTGGGACGAGAAGAAAATAGTGTAAACTAAGCCCTTTTGCAGGTCAAAGCGTACAATGTTACGTTTTAGTGTGAATTTTCAGCTCCCGAAAAATAAGCCAAATAGCACTGTTTTCCGGTCCACCAGCAAAAATTCTACATATGCAAAAATTCCCAGACATTGCTTTCTTGGCGCGTGCCTCATCTCAGATACTTTGAATAAGTACTTTAATCACATATCACCCCTGTCTTTACATTAAAACAAACAGGTCACTGAACTACAAATGTGCTTTTAATTGTTTTTAATACGTAAAGATTAAAAACAACTATTAACTATTAACTATCGTTTCTGTAGCCATAAAGAGGAACTGTCATTAGCGGGAGGCAGAACAATCACGAACTTGCGCTTTGCGGACGACATTGATGGCCTTGCAGGAACAGAGAAGGAGCTAGCTCAGCTTGTGGAAAAGCTGGACAGTACAGCCATTGCGTATGGGATGGAAATCAGTGCAGAGAAGACCAAACTGATGAGAAATAACACCAATGGCATTGGCACTGACGTCAAGATTGGAAGCCAAAAACTGGAAACAGTTAATAAATTCAAATACTTAGGAGCCATTGTGACAGATGAGGGATCAAAACCAGAAATACTGTCCAGGATTGCACAGACAACAAGAGCACTGACAAGATTGAAGACCATATGGAAGGACAGAAACAACACGCTCTGCTCCAAGATCAGACTGATGCGCCCCTTAGTCATCTTAGTGTTCTTGTATACCTGTGAGTCATGGACCCTCACAGCAGACCTTGAAAGGAGGATACAAGCCACTGAAATGAGATGTTTTCGAAGGCTGCTTGGCATTTCATACAGAGATCACATCACGAACGAGGAAGTGGGAAACAGAATCAGGCAAGCCATCGGGCTCTATGAAGACTAGCCATTATGAAAATACGCAAACTGAAGTGGTATGGGCATGTCACGCGTTCAGCAGGACTTGCCAAAACAATCCTGTAAGGCACTGTAGACGGAGGACGAAGGAGAGGAAGACAGTGGAAAAGATGGGAGGACAATATCCCACAGTGGACAGGAAAGAGGCTGGGCGATACGCTAAGAATGGCAGAGAACAGAGAGGACTTGAGGGAGCTGGTTGCCAAGTCATAAGTGGTGCCACAACGGTCGGTAAGACTACGGGATATAGATAGATAGAATACGTAAAGAAAATGTTAACCATTTCATCAAGACAGCTTCATTAAAATTCATTTACGTATTTGTCATATAACACTCAGTTTAAAACATTAGAGTTTAGTACACTAGAAGGAAAACTTTGTAACAATAATTCAGCTTTAAAAAAAAAAAAAACTTTGACACGATGGCACTATGGAACTTTCAAACTACAATAATGACGTCATTTTTTCTGTCAATGGAACTTTCAAACTACAATAACGACGTCATTTTTCCTGTCAAGCGACGCAAACGTTTAACTTTTGTTACCATCATAACGTGTAATGACGTAAAATTTTTTTATCTGGAAGGTCTTGGTGAAAAAAATGGCGGAATGTAGATCTAAAATCACTCCAATTGCAATATGTCAAGGGCTTGTGCATTGACTACAGCCCTCTACATCAGTGTATAGTGGAATAAGCTCGCCAGAAAAGTAACATTTTTCATGCCTTGCTTTCTTTTTAATAGTCACTTGTAGTTTTGCAGTATACAGAGCCGAAAGAGAGACTAAAATATGTGTCACTCGTTCAACTGTTTAATTTGTTATGTGTCTGGCGATTGTTTCATAAGTTCTGAAACAATCGTCAAACACATGAAGAAACTAAACAGTTAAACAAGTGACACATATTTTTCGGATGAGTAAATCCTGTTACGTTGAAGTTCGTTTTAGATTCCTCAGTGGGATTTCATCGTGTGTATGAGAAAAAAAAAAAAACAGTTTTGGTCATTGTTTTACGCCGATAGGCGTTTTTGGTTTGGATAGTTCTGCCGATGTCGGCAGAACTATTTGTAGAGGTTGAGTTTCGGAATTGGCAGAACTACGTTCGGATCTTGTGCTATGGAAATACGTTGAGAAAAGAAGTTTCGCCTCCTTCCTGGGACCCACCTCTTCAGCATAGGCCACAAAGACGTCATAAGTGAGTCTGCGCTGCTGTCCCGTGTGACGTCGACTCCTCTCCCGCCCTCGGGAAACCTCGTATAGCCACAGCCGACAGTGCCAGCGGTATCCGAAACACAGGGAGAAGGCGGCGAGTGACAGGAGGATCAGACTCGTGAAGACAATGATCAGCACGGACGTCATACTGCTCAAGATGCACGCCTACAACAAAAAACACCATCAATAATTGCAGCATGATGTTTCCTGATGCTGTCACTGAATATTATGAAGTAAATTACCCCAACAGGCTTTGAGCTAGGGCTGACATCCTCCCAACAACATATTCTGCAAGGTATTGTTCCTGAAAAGATTATCGTCGGACAAAACGAGTAAGCGATTGTCAGGCATGTCCAACAAAAAGTCACTTTTGGATAAAGTCCGTTTGGGTATCTGCAACCCCCCCCCCCTCCCCCCTTTACAACCCCCACCTCCCCTCCTCCACACACCTTTGTTATAAGGAAAACAGTCGGAAACAAAGACCAAAACAAGTGCCACCGTTAACACCGTGCAACCGTGCCAACAAAATATCGTTCACCTCCATGCACTGACATCCCAAGCCACGTCAACCAGCCCGCCCCCCCCCCCACCGCCCCCCTCCCGCCCCCCCCCCGTTCCCCCGCTCCTCCCCCCATCCCCGGGCCTCTTCCCGCCCGCACCCACCACCCCCACCCCTCCTCACACACCAAACGCCACAACTAAACATCAACTCGTGCTAGTCAGGTTCACTGGAGGAAAACATAACGGGATAATGTATTATACACCACGTATGTTAGACGGGCGCCATCGTGTTGTAAATGACTCACCTGCTCATTCAGGTAAAACTCCTGCACGGTGGTGTTCTCCAAGTTGGCGCAGCGGTAGCCCTGGCCCTTGTAGCTCTGGAACTTGCCCGGGGACTGCTTGAGCCAGCCTTGAAACCACAGAATATCGCAGTCACACTGGAACGGGTTGCCTGAAAGATCTAGCCTTTGTAGCCTGCAGCACACACACACACACACACACACACACACACACACACACACACACACACACACACACACACACACACTCACACACACACACACACACACACACACCACACACACACACACACACGCACACACACACACACACACACACACAAACACACACGCATTTCACACAAGGCACACACACACACACACACACACACACACACACACACACACACACACACACACACACACACGCATGCACGCAAGTACGCGCACACGCACACGCACACACACACACTTATGTCACCTTATTTTTTTCAGACGAAGTAAACTGTCGTATATATAACCTGCATGAACAGCTAGAAAGAGGCGATCATCGTCAACAACAGGCATATATTCCCATAATCCCATACAAGTAGGCCTACAGAACGTATGTGACTATATCAGGGGGAGGGAGGGGGGAGTGAAACAACAGTCCAGTAATTTGTTCCTTTTTTTCCTCTTTTTTTTTTTTTTTTTTTTTTTTGGAGGGGGTGGGGTGGGGGGGGGGGGGTGCCGACGTCGGCCGGTGTTGGCCCGCGCACAACTGCGCGGGCCAACGGCAGCCGACGTCGGCCCGAAGGCCTTTTGCGCATTGGGTGTGCGTGGGGGAAGGGGAGGGGCATAATGTAAAAAAAGAAACAAAGCACGCTTCACGCTTCATAGACATGTTGTACCCGATCATTCTACACCATGGATAAGTCTGGATAGAAACGTGCGTGCAGACAAACATGTACTGTTTATCAAAATCCTTCAGCATATGAAATGATTATCAATTGCCCTTGAT
Organism: Semisulcospira habei; assembly: GCA_036245525.1. NCBI lineage: Eukaryota > Metazoa > Mollusca > Gastropoda > Semisulcospiridae > Semisulcospira > Semisulcospira habei. The sequence continues at coordinate 80,522,115 of BTPG01000008.1, read as the reverse complement.
CCAATCTGCTTACAGAAGAAAAGACCAATCCCTACTAGTCCAAGAGCTAGCCCGGCCCACCATGCCCCCCCCCCCCCCCCCCCTTCCCCACACAGTAATTAATGCATAGCATTTATATGGCGCATTTCTCATATTTATAATATAACTCAATGCGCAGAATGTAGCCGCGAACTGAACCCAACAAGCACGCTCACGTGAATCACACGCATTTACTCACACACTGTACGTAAACACAGAACATTCACGTGGTGCTAAGGGCAAGCTCAAGCGAGCTACACGGTATTTGGAAATCGTTTTGTATTTGAAATTTTATTAAGTTGGCTGAAACTGATACCAAAGTGGAGGGGGAGGAAGAGCCGGAGTACCCGGAGAAAGAACCCCCGACGGTCCGCCCGAATTAACGGTGACACTTACTAGAGGAGAAAAATCCGACGCCGGAACCCGGAATCGAACCTCGCACCTTTAGCATTGGTGGCAGGCGCCTTAACCACTGCGCCACGGACCGCCCCAAAGTACTCTATAACATTGGCTTCAATGTGTACCTTAGTAAGTCCTGCGGTATTTAAGCCATGTGCCCATAAAATCCTTAGGAACACATCAGAGATATAGCGGATGGGGTAAGGCTACCCCATTTACGCTCTTTGCGGATGCTAAAATGAGCTTGAGAAACATTTTCCTCTAAAAACAAAAATCAGAATTCATTCCAGAAGGTTGGGATTAACTGTGGTACTCTATCCTAATCATGTATACAAAATTTCTGAGGGCATCGGAAACAAGGTACGTTTCCCAATTCGGCAATTTTAAAGGGGGAAAAGCTATCATTCACCACAAACGTATCGTAAAGGATGCTGACTTTCGTCATTTTCTTGCACTTTATGCTCACAATATTGAAACTTAATAGGTAAAGAGAGGTAAAAATGAAATGGAATGACTTCATTGTTTTTTTTTCTAAATAATTTCGTCTATTTTTACAAAGTGGGGGAAGGGATACAAAATCAATGATGTAAGCATGAAAATGGACTGCCAGTGCTATAGATAATGTCTGAAGGCATCTGACACATTATTGTTGTCTTTTTTGTGTGTTTTGGCGGAATTGGCCGTTTACTGGGTGAACAAATACTTTCACTGTGAGCCAGAGATTCAATAATTAATTTATTTATTTATTTTAAATTTTGTTTTGTTTTGCAGATGACGCAGAAGGTGTGCCTTAACATTATAGTGCCTGATTTGGGCTTCTGGAATTAATTCTGATTAATTTAGACGAAAATGTTCTTAAGCTCATTTTAGCATACGCGAAGGGCGTGAATGGGGGAACCCTTGCGCCATCGGCTATATCTCTGGTGTGTTCCTAAGGATTTTATGGGAACATGGCTTAAACATCGCAGGACATACTAAGGTACACGTTGAAGCCCATCTTATAGGGTACTTGGCGGGGGGGGGGGGGGGGGGCGGGGGGGGGGGGGGGGGGTGGTGGTGGTGGGGGTGTGCACGGTAGCCTGGACTGGCTTATTGAGTATACCGTGTAGGAACTATTCAGTTTACACGGTGGTTATTTTGTTGTTGGTAACGTCAGAACGCTGTACTTGGGGCTTGCACTGAGTGGAAATTGCGCTTGTCATAGACGCTAAAGCGTGCTGTTTACTGTTGGTTAACGAAGGCCGAATAATCTGACCCGCGTAGGCCTGAGCATTTCTTGCTCACTGGAGCCCCAAGGAATCACGAACGCGTAGAGTTATGTCTATTACTATAATTAAATTAATGGACTTATGGTCGGATGGATACATCCAAATGCGCAAAAGGCCATCGAGCCGAAGTCGACCGCGCGCGGGCCAACGGCGGCCGACGTCGGCACGATGGCCTTTTGTGCATTGGGGTGTTGGGGAGGGGAGCGGGAGGGTGGTGGTGGAGAACGAGAAGTCACGTCGTTGGAATTCCCGCCCTGGTTCCGCTGTTAGCGTCTCCTTTCGGTTTATCTGTTCACAAATGGGACCTGCCCTTTTGAAACAACGCAGCATGCAAAGCGGCCCGTGGGAGAGGGGCCTAAACTGCGCAGCTGACACCGGCATTTTATCATTGAAATGCTCGCAAAAAACAGGTAAATGAGGCTTCTAATAATAAATACAAAACATGCCTGAGATGTAGAACATGCCATATTGATGAAAGTTTTTTTTGTTTTTTTTTGTGACAAGTAAACTAATCACTCAGTCAACACGTACCTTTGACAAGTGGCATCGTCAATAGCTGTGGCGGCAATGGATGTGAAGCGATTGTTGTTAAGTTTCAGAACTCTCAGCTTGTCGAGCTGGTCAAAAGCGCCGTCAGGGATGGTGGTCAGAGAGTTCTGGTACAGGTTCAGGTTCATCAGCTCAGGTACGATAGAAAAAGTGTTGGGCGTGATTTGTGAAATCTGATTGTAACCCAAGTACAGCGTTTGCAAGAGAGGCACATGTCGCAGCAGACGATGCAATCTATCCTCCGTGACCGACTTAAAGTTGTTTCCGTCAAGGTGCAGCATAAACAGATTGGAGAGACCCCCAAACACGTCCTCATCCACCACCGATGTGGAGAAGTCGATTACGCACAGCGCCATATCCAAGTAGGTCAAAGCAGAATTGTTGAAAACAAAACCTTCCACTCTTCTGATTTGTTTTTCCATCTTTTTCACCTCCAGACTATTCAGAACTGGAAATCGTTGTGAGGAAAACATGCCACTTGGGAAATACATCAGACGGTTGTACTTAAGATCCAGGTTTCTGAGTCTGGGCAGGCACACAGGGTCTAGGATTTCAGTGATAATGTTGAAGTCGAGATGTAGCTCTATTAGGTTGGGAAAGAGCGATCGATTAGTGCCGGTCTCACATGTCTGCGGGAAGACTGTTAGAGCGTTGTTGTGGAAACTGAGGTATTTAAGTGATGATAAAGAGGCAGTCTTCAGATCAACCATCACGTTGTCCCAAATGGAGAGGTTCTTGAGGCTGTGTAGTGGCTGAAATGCCGCCATGTCGAGGGACTTGATGAGGTTCCAGCTGAGGTCCAGGTGCTGCAGACTGGCCGCTATGGGCGTGTCCACAAAAAGCCCGAGGGGGACTGCCCGCAGAGCCCCGCACTTGATGTCCAGTGTCCGCAGGGTCGGAATGTTCCAGACCGGCGCCAGAGCGGTGTAGTTGAGGTGGTTACCTCCTATCAGCAGCGTGTCCAGACGGGGCAGCCCCGTGAAAGCCGTGTCCGCCAGGTGGGTCAGCCCGTTATTGTAGAGGTCCAGCAGCCAGACCGTGCCCGACATGTTGAGAAAGAAGCCGTGCGGGAGCGTGGCCAGCTGGTTGTTGGAGAAGTTGAGCACCTGGACGTTGTCCATCACACGCGGCACGTACGTCAAGCTGCCCCGGTTGGAGGAGCAGTCCATAGTGTAGTTGTTACACCGACACAGGTCCTGGAAACACGGATGCATGACGAGGTATGGGCTGACGGGTGTGCCCCAACAGTGGATGGTCTGGCATTGTGGACACAGGGTCAGCAGGAAGACGAATAGGACGGGGAGACAACCCGCTACGCGAGGTATCACGCTGTCCATGACAGACGACACAATGACTGATCGCCTACCAGTAGTGCGAACAAGTGAAACACACATGCCTGCTGTGTCGCCCCTGTCAATGTGCTACGCGAGGTATCACGCTGTCCATGACAGACGACACAATGACTGATCAGCTACCAGTAGTGCGAACAAGTCAAACACACATGCATGCTGTGTCGCCCCTGTCAATGTCGCAAGGCGCTCTACAAGACCTCTTATTACAGGCTGAAACACAACGCGCTTTCCTTTAACCCCGTGACTGCCTAGAGAAGTGATCACCATCCAGCTGCAAGAGCCGGCATAGATCCACAGGAGCCACCGCATTGGCGGGGGCTCATGAGGATCTATGTCTCTTGCTGACACCACCATGTATGCATGTTTACTGGAAGGCTGGGGATCTTTGATGTTGAGTTAACAAAGCTTCCGAAACAAAAACTGAGTCCACTTGCAGGTTAAGGGTTAAGTTCAAGCAAAGTTATTCAGCTGAAACGTCTCTTGACTAGCTTTCGGTTTCATAGGGTTTCCTTCTTAGCACCTACCACAACTGGTAGGCCTACACACGCCGGTAACAAGTCGAAGCTGGCTGTGTAGTATCACCGGTGTCATATACGCAAACTTCGTGTCATGCGAGCGACTTGGAGTGCCCGCAGCAAGCATAATCCCGTCATCATTAAAATGCAAGAGGTATAGATCATCATGAGCCCCCGCAGTTGGGGGGGGGGGGTCCTCATGAGGATCATTTTATCCACTTGCTGACACCACTTTGAATCAATGTTCCGGGGACATCTACCGTTTTCTGGTCTTGACTTAACCCTTTTAGCCCCGGATCCCTACAACTGGTACATAGTCGTTAGGCAACACCTTCAAAATTTGAGAAACGGGACCATGGGGCTAAAAGGGTTAAAGAAGATTGTGTTAGCTGGCGCCGAACAGGTTATTAAACCCCTTGAGGAAATAACTTTTCACCGCCAGTGATCTAAAGACAAATCTAAGAAATAAACATGGACTTGTACTTTTATTGTTTTGATTTGTGTATTGTCCCGACAATAATGGTTTAGCCGCTGGCCTCAGAAAATTCTGCCCAATCGAAAAAAAAAAAAAAATAAATAAAAATAAATATTATACCCCAATCGAGCCTCCCTGAGAAACGGTAACACGTATTATTTCTCCATGTTTAAATTCACCTCATCTATGTGGGCCATACCATCGTTCGATCATGCAAAGAGTCTGATCCTTGCATGGCCTGTCATAGCCCCCATGCAAAAGTATGGGAGTGGGGGGGGGGGGGGACGGGGTCGGGTGGGGAATAGGAGGGGGGCAGAGTAGCCTCAGCCCTCCCCCGTCCAATATTTGAGAGAAAAAAAAAATGTTGGAGAAAAAAAAAGAAAATGGCGAAAAATTAAATAATTTACAGTGTTGTTCTTTTTAGAAGAGCTGGTTGATTTTGCAATGATTATCTTGTGTCTGTGTTGGAGCTGCTGCGGTATGAAATACTATTGATAATTTTTCTCGTAACCCCTTCATCCCCAATAAAAACTGAACATCACCCAACTGCAAGAAGTACAGATTCTCATGAGCCCCGCAGTTGCTGAAACTACTTTGTGTCTATGTGCTTTTGACAGGTGGGGATCCTTGCCTTTGAATTTACAGTGATTTCAAAAACATTTTCTAAGTCCACGGGCTCATTCAGCGCCGACACAGCGCAGCAAGACATGTATCGAGCACGATAGTTCAAGGATGGTGACAGAACAGCTTGGCGCCCATGATTTGTCTTTAGAATTGTAATACAGTCCGTCTGAGGGCAGGGACGGATCTGGGTGGGGGGGGGGATCCTAGGGGTTCCGGACCCACCTCCCCCCCCCCTCACCCAAAATTGTTTAATATGCTATAACAAAGTCTCGTTTTGGGGTGTTTGCCCCCCCCCCCCCGGCTCCTCCCTATTTTAATTTTTTGACGAGTTTCCACACAGTTTACCACCCCCCCCCCACCCCTCACCCCCACCCCACCCTTTACTACTTGTTTGATTTTTCGGCCACTGGAAGAAGGTCTAACGTCGGGGAGGCCTTTTGTGTCAGGTTGAAGGTCCCAAAGAAAAAGTTGGACCCCTCCCCCTTGCAGGTAACTGATCCGCCCCTGGAGGGCAGCTTTTGAGGATTTCGGTCCTAGGGTAGAATGTGTTCAACGCTTGATAACGTACTCCTCTCCAACAAAAGCGAAAGAGTCCGACGATTAACTTCAAATAACACATTCAGTTGAGGCTCAACCGTAGCTGATCTCGAAAAGCAATAACAAAGTGATTATACGGAGCCTTAGCTGCTGCAGGCGCTGAATTGAGTCTATAGTTTGTTGCGGAGAGGAGGGCAAATGGGTTAGACCAATAATATGGCAGTCACCGAATAATAACTTTTACGCAGTTCAAGTCAGTGGGTTTGCTGAACTTCGCATTCAGAGAAAGGTGTCACTGAGGACTAGTCTAAAAACAGCGGGGGGCAAGTTCCCAAAATAGATATGCGCCTTAACATTTATTGGGCCGGAACGAAAGCCCTGCCCCAATGCGCAAAGGCCATCGGGCCGATGTCGGCCGCCGTTGGCCCGCGCACCGCGGGCCAACAGCGGCCGACGTCGGCTCGATGGCCTTTTGCTTTGGGGGCAACAGTTATCGCTAGCCTATCTTATATACATGAGCAAGCTTACGGTTTCTTTTCACAGCGCTGAGGAAATTCAGCCGGCGTTCGCCTGGCGTGTGTAAGTTCGCGTGACACCAACAGAGCTGTAAGGTGACAGACCAGCACACCAAATATGCACCAGCAGCATAAAGTCTTCGGGCGCTTGGCGGCCGGAAGTGGGCCCGAGGCCTGGGTACGGCTTTATCCCCTTCGCTGCCATGCAGCATAGCAGTTATCACGATTTGCACGTCTGCCGGCAACAATGCCACAATCGTTTGCAGGCCTGACTAAGTACGACCCAAATATGCATACTACACAACATAGGACGAACTAGAGACACAAATCCCACATAGTGTTTATGTCTCCAGGGGCGAACCAGTTAGCTCGAGAAGGGGGTGGGGGTGCAACTTTTGGTTTGGAACCTTCAACCTCATACAAATGGGCCTCTCCGAAGCTAGACTTTGCTTCCAGGGGCCGAAAAATCGAAAAGCTAGGGGTGGGGTGAGGGGTTTTGAGAAGGTGGGGTGGAGAGAAGGCGCGTGCGTGATAAGACTCTCACCACTATTCGCCAAAATATCAAACAACGGGGAGGGGGTCCAACATCCCCCAAAAAAAGGAACTTTCTATAGCATTTTAAAGAATTTTTGGTCGGAAGGGGGTGGTGGTGGGAGGGGAGGGGGTAGGGCGGGGAAGGGGGGGGGGCGGAACCCATGGAACCCACCCACCCCCAGATCCGCCCCTGGTCTCTTGCATCCTGGTAGCGTTTGCCTCCCCTGGCAGGTGACTCCTTCACTGCCGAGAAAAATCTCTCACTGCAAGAGGCATAGATCCTCATGAGCCCCCGCGACTGCGGGGACTCATGAGGATCTATGACTCTTGCTGACACCACGTTGTGCCCACGATCTCTGGACAGTTGTTGCTGTTGGTCGTCTAGTGAACACAGGGTTCAGAAACAATACCTACGTCTGTTGGCAGGGAAAAGGTTAACTCATTGGAGACGTGCCGAATGCGGATGCGATTCACCGCTTATCCGTATTTGGCACATCTGCAATGAGTTAAAGTAATCTGCTCCATGGCGGGCGTTGACTGCTAAAATTCCCCGATACAACGGGTTCTCAATGTTGTCTTGCCTCAACGAAGACTTGTCCAGGCTTTTTTTTAAAACCAGTGTGGGTTAGAGCGCGCAGCAGCTTTTTTTTTCCACTGCCTCTTGAACGTAACAGAAGGAACTCTCCTGCGTACAAAGGAGAAAAAGAACAGAAAATGCTCTCATTTTACGACGTTCAAACTTCGCGATTCAAGTTGGTCCTTACGTTCAGCCTTATAATTACTGTAAGACACGCTATGAACATTTATACACGAGACATTGCGATCTATTAACCCTTTACCGCCTGGCCGGTGTAGGTCGCTTTAAATAGTTAAGACGTAAGATCAATAATCCCAGAGCACCGCACGAGTAAGTTCAAAATTTGGGAAATGCGGTTAGGGTAGTTCGGGGTTTAACGTCCACGGCACCTGAGTGATAACGGACGGCCCTGACGGGCGGGTTATGGGAGACAGGCAAAGGGACTATTGCCTATGGAGTAATTAATAATAATAACAATAATAATAATAATAATAATAATAAAGATTTGTAAAGCGCTTGTTCTAAACGTAGCTCTAAGCTCTGATACAATGAAAAAACTAAAAGCTAACACACACACACACACACACACACACACACACACACACACACACACACACGCACGCACTCATATTATTAATATACGTGACACTGGTGCTGAATTGTGCATGGCTGGGAAATGGACTGGTAAAAGGCAGCGTTGTAGAGGTGGGTTTTGAGAAATGATTTCAGGGAGGAGAGCGTTTGACAGTTACGGACAGGGGCCGGGAGGCTGTTCCAAGTAGCGGGGACAACTGAGATGGGAGAAGGAACGACCGCCACGTGTTTTACATTTGAAATTGGGAAGGCGAAATTTACGTGTCAAAGGAAGAGCGGAGGGTGCGAGATGGAGTATACAGATGGAGCAAGTCAGAGATATAGGCAGGAGAAGTCAGGTTGATAGAGCTAAAGCACACGCAGAACAGTTTATACAGAATGTGTTTTTGTACGACCTGAAAACTGATCAATTCAGTGGCACTGCAACTGATGCATTTTCATTCACCTTTCAACGGACAAGCTATGTATAGAGATAGCCCGTCTTTTTGCCTGGGCTTTGGAAATGCGACCTTGGGATTACATTTTAATTGTTAAGAGAGATCAGAAACACAATCTGTTCGTTTGGCAGCCAAGGGGTTAACTTCACGTGTGTGTTTTCCCTCAATAAATTGATGTATCCCGTCTCGCGAACTGAAACAGACGATTTCCAGAAATCAAAATTAGGTCGACATTGCACCTGTTTCAACGGAAACGGTGGATTAAAAGACCGGACAAACACTCGATATCCCGTGTTTGTCTGTAATTCACCTTTTTCGTGGAAACATGTGTAATTTCGACCTTCTTCTGATTTCCACACAACGCCTACTCTGGATATGGGAACAACGCCCACCGCACGCGGCATTGGTATGCCTTTTCGGGTTAGGTCGATCTGTGAGTGCAAATAGGCCGGGTGTAAATGCGCTAGGTGTATTTACGCGTGAAAGCAGCGATCTGCACCCAATCAGCGTCAACAACGAAATTAATATCCACTTTCACCGCCGGTTTATCCTTGAATATACTAAGCCCTAATCATTCCCAAATAAATGTGACATATCGACCATTACAGGAGACTCCGTCACAGTGGAGTCAGTAAGCATAGGACCATCGGGCCGTGCGCTAGCCTACCTAGGCCCGAAGACCTTTCCTGACTGCAAAACGCGGAAACTTTCAGCCACAGAGCAGAAAACGAATTGATTTGGACATTGTAAGTCACTAATGAGGTTACGGTTAGGTCCAAAGACTACTGACAACGAACCACAGCGAAATCACGGCGGATAACAGGCTTGTATAGTCTGAGCAAAGTGTGCGTCGGTATTTTTTTCCGAATAAACAAGCCATATTTCAGGACAATGCTAAGAATGAAGAGTGATCACCAAACTTTGTCGCAATTTATTTTAAAACGTAGTTGTCTTTAATTAAACCCAATGGTTTACTCACTACCTTCGGGAGATCCTGGAGATGACCTGAATAAAAGTTGAAAACATCTACCCTGTTCAGGCATTAGTTTCCACTGACCTAACCCAGCAGCGAAACGTCTCCGGGCCAATTGCGGTCGTTGTGGGCCTTACAACTTTTGCTTACTGGGTACATCTCTGACGCTGAAACTGTGAGAAGTTGTGCGGATCAGACGTTTTGCAGGACCAAGTTATCTAACATTCAACATGGGTGGCGTGAAGTTCACCACGTGTCAGCGTTGTTGAGTGGGGAATCAGGGTATATTTCAGCTTTTTAAAAAATAGATCGTGTTCAAAAACTCTCAAGGGCAGCGGCTAATCCATTGTTGTCAAGACTAAAGAAAAAATTAAAAGTAAATTAGGACCAAGGTCGTCGGCCATATTTTCTTCTTAGAGTTGTCTTGAAATTATCTGCGTTCAAACGGTATTTGCACAAAACACGAGGCAAGCTTTGCTCAGACGGGCTTATACCATAAGCATTGACACCACTCCAAACATCTCCAAGAGGCATAGATCCTCAAGCGCCCTCCGGGCGCATGAGGATCTATGCCTCTTGGAGATGTTTGGAGTGTTGTTTAAGCTTTATACAAGCTGGTTGTCAACCGTGCTTTAACTCTCAATCGCTCTCTCGATCGTTGCAAACGAAACCTCCCTATTAATACAAAACAAAACGGCGGATTACGTGACAAGAAGAAGTAAGACTGGTTGCTATTCTGAACTTTGCAAAGGGCACACCACCTGAAAAAAAAGAGGAAATTTTAACTTTAAGGCACAACCCTTGAACTAGTATCTGTAGATCTGTCGCCTAAACTGTAAAAAAGGTCTTCAGAGGACAGCTTCCAAGTTGGATTCAGGGACTGGGAACTTAACACATTATGACTTGGGACCGAAATCCCCAAATTTTGAAGTTGCCTTCTGAAGGACTGTGTGACAAGCCTAGAGGCAGATCGAGCATGATAGTTCAAGGGTGGTGCCAGAATAGCTTGGCGCCTATGGGCCCCAAGCTATTCTGGCACCACCCTTGAACTATCATGCTCAATCCATGCCTTGCCGTGGTGTTGCCCGGGGAGGGGGTGGGGAGGGGGAGAAAGACAAGGATGGGGTGATGGTGGTGGTGGTGATGTGGGAGTGGAGGACTTTTTTTTTTGTTCATTTGTACAACTATCAATCATAGGACTATCGACCAAAGCCCTGAAATACACGACAAATAGGACTATCGACCAAAGCCCTGAAATACACGACAAATAGGACCATCGACCAAAGCCCTGAAATACACGACAAAAAGGACACACTTACAAGCCCACTACCGCCGTAACTATTCAAAGATACACTTCTGTAACAGATGTTTACGAAACGCTACACACAGGTCTAGCTATGGTTGATTTAGACACAGCAGAATCCAGTTCAGCACACGTCGTCTTTATATCAAGTAAATTGTCAATGACTACACTCCGATCTATAAATACAACGCTATCAGTGCTAGAAACACGCGTGATTAAGCGTGTGCTTTTGCTGCGTGTCCCAACTTCTGTTAAATTTCATTAGGTGTGTCGACAAGGCATAATAAACACAAATGGTGCTGAAATATGTCTTCAAATTTACGCGTAATGGTATTTAAATGACCGGACAAAATTTTGGTTTACAACAGGACCGAATTATTTCGGACAAAAAGTCGAGTTATGTTGATCACACGACCTATAAATCTAACCCGAGTTAAATTAGCGCGGGCCAGCTAACCCACCAAAGGAGGTGGGTTTGCGGTTTGTCCCGATTCAGTCTGAGAAATGACATCGCCGGCAAAACTGCATTTTGATGAAACTTAACATAACAAAGTTTCATGAAACCACACACCAAGTATTACACATCGTGCACATAACTATAATCACAAATATAAAAATTAAGGTATATATTTACATATATATAATATATTTATATAATTACATATGAAGTGAATAGTGAAAGGTTGGTTAACCACCGTTGAACTATCATCGCCCGTATGTCTTCCGAAGACAGTTCGCAAACTCGACCTTAACTCATTCAGCCCCGACATACCAAAACACGACATGGATCGAGCATTATAGTTCAAGAGTGGTGCCAGAATAGCTTGGCGACCATAGGCGCCAAGCTGTTCTGGCACCACCATCAGTTGAACTATCATGCTCGATCTTTCTCTAGAATTGTAATACAGTCCTTCAGAGGGCAACTTTAAAATTTGGGGATTTCGGTCTTGGGGTAGAGTGTATTAAGGCTCGGGCTGTTAGCATGTTCGTGGTCCCAGAATGTTTGTGGTCCCAGAACGTGTGTGATTTTAGACAGTGTGTGGTCTCAGAACGGGTGTGATCTCGCATCGTGCTAGGTTTCAGAGCGTCTGTGGTCTGAAAACGTCTGTGATCTCAGAAAGTGTTTGGTCTTAACTTATTCGAGACGTTCGGCATCCGGATACGCGGCTGAAGTCGCGTATCCAGATGTCGTTCGTCTCGAATGAGTTAAAACGTTTTGTCTCGAATGGTGTGTGTCTCGGATAATGTGTGGCCTCGGAAAGTCTACGGCCACAGAACAGAAAACGTAAGTCTTGCGTGAGTTATTTCAAAATTACTTTCAGACAATTTGCAGCAATTTGACAGTTTGTATGACGTCATGCAAAGCGATTCTCAGGCGCCCCCAGAAGGAGGTCCTCGCGTTAAGACAGTCGTCCCACTCGATGTAGGTCGTCGTCCGCATCACCGCCAACATGGCGCCCGTCAGGTCACGTGACATCGTCTCTTGTAGCGTCACCAGCACTAACACGTCATCCCGATCCATGACGCAAGTCTGGCACATCTTCAGCTCAAATTGGCACCACTCGCTGCGGGCGAAGTGCGGGGAGAAGACCATGAGAAGTTTGTCGCTTTCATCCACGCAGTCCGAGATGTTGTCGATGATGTGTTTGCCCGGGATGAAGTCCCGCTGGTGGATACACACCTTGAGGCCCCACTGACCCTCCAGCACGGGCAGTAACTCTTCCAGCACCCAGTCCACGTCCTGTCATAGCGAAAAAAAGTATGTGCTAGTGAGGCGGGTCTGTTTACACAATATTGTTTAGTGTGGTGTCATGAAAAGATGAAATAACTCTTAGCTCATTCGAGACGTGCCTCCTCCGGATACGCGGCATAAGCCGCGTATCAAGAGGCGGCACGTCTCGATTGAGTTAATGTGGATGCAGCTTTTGGGGCGGATCTGCAGCGGTTTTATGTGTAAGGAAAACACCACGCGCTACTCCGCCTCCATGAAAACAATTATAGACAGATTGCATACGGTCTTGAGGTCGCGAAAGCCATTCTGCATAAGCACACATACACGCACGCACGAACGCAACCAAGCTAGACCTCGATCCCTCGCCCGTAAATTTTTTTTCTCAACCAAGTTCCGAAACGCAAGCTCTACGAATCACGAAACGCGATAGCGTTTGAGCCAAAACAGCAAACTCACAATGCCAACTGCAGAACAGTAAGTTTGGAGAAACGATAGTTAATACATATCGCAGAAATTAACCTGCGTCAAACTCATTATTGGCTGCCGCTACAGTCACTTGGACTGCTGTTTACGATAGACAGCACCCAAATGAACACGCCAGCACGTCAAAACATGAACGGAGTTTGCAAAATGTAATTTTATAGCATGTCCAAAAAAACGCAAAAAAATACAAATATTAAAAAAAAAAAATCAGATCGCCAAAACTTTTGCCTGAGGAAACATTTTTGTGTATGGCAGCACATCAATGAAAGTGCTGGGATGAGAAGAAAATAGTGTAAACTAGGTCCTTTTGCACTTGAAAGGGTAAGATGTTACGTTTTAGTGTGATTTTTCAGCTCCTGAAAAATAAGATAAATAGCACAGTTTTCCGCTCAACCAGCAAAACTTCTACATATCCAAAAATTCACAGAACATTGCTTTCTTGGGCGTGCCTCCACTCAGATACTTTGAATAAGTACTTTAATCAAAGATCACCCCTGTCATTACAATCAATAAAACAAACAGGTCACTGAATTACAAATGTGCTTTAATTTTTTGTTTTTTTAAATAGATAAAGAAAATGTTAATCATTTCCACAAGACAGCTTCATTAAAATTTATGTACGTATTAACATATAACACTCAGTTTAAAATATTACCGTTTAGTACCCTCATTCAGCTTTTTCTGTCTACCGTATTCAAAATACGGTAGAGTTTGGGATGGGGCTGGTTGGAGCGCGTTCCGTAGAATGCAAAGGACGTAACAAGCGGGCGGGGCTCATGGCCTGGCAAAAAAGTAACAAAGATAAAAATGACGTCACAGCTAGCCACTCTAACCTTGTTGTTGAACTTTGTTTTGGCGCGAAGCGCCGTATGTGCGCATGTATGTATGTATGTATGTGTGTGTGTGTGTGTGTGTGTGTGTGTGTGTGTGTGTGTGTGTGTGTGTGTGTGTGTGTGTGTGTGTGTGTGTGTGTGTGTGTGTGCGTGCGCGCGCGCGCGCGTATGTATGTAAACACGAGAATCTCGGATATTTCTGTACGCATTACAAGCTTGGAACTTGGCAAAATACTTTATTCAAGGGGTGGCTAATTGAGCCTCCGAGCATATAGTAATTGGATGTCTCATTGAAGTCATAAAAGACCGTTTATAGATAGTCGGTTGACCCAGATTAGCGACCGCAATTTTGATTAAATGCCTTGAAATTTTAGATATGGCTAGTTTGTAGAAAGACATTGGATGAGTTCGTTATCCAGCTTTCTACCTCTTCAACATTTTCGAAAATAATAGTTCACTGCTGAAAAAAATGTCAAAAAAAAAGACTCCTTGATTTCATCAGAAGAATAAAACAGTGACGGCCGGTGACGTAAAGGCACCAATCGCGTCAGTGTTTTACTACAATGTTCCTACTTGACGTAAATCACAGCATGAGCTGGCGCAGCGTTCTCCTTCATTTAGGAAGACAGTCTGTATATTTTGGTATGATATTTGCGAACATATTGTGGAAAAGGTGGAATACGCATGCAAGCTAATACAGAAGAGGCTTTGTGGGCATGGGCCATTCCACCTTATTTTTCAAAATGGCTGTGGCTACGCCAGCCCACAGAGCGTATTACCGGTAGGAAGCGCTGTGTGTCTGCCGTCTGTGTTTGTGTGTGCCATTCTGCCGTTTGTGTTTGTGTGTGCCATTGCCGTGCGGATCAGGCGAGGGCAGGTGTGGGGGGTGGGGTGGGGGGTGGGTGGGTGGGTGGGGGGATGGGGTGGGGGGGGGGGGGAGGTTAAAGGGAGATATTGAATGAGTTTGTAATCCAGCGTTGCAAAAATGAAATAATTATTATTTTAAAAGTTGAAGAGGTACAACGTTGGACTGCAAGTTTTGGAGCCAATATATACTCCCATCAAACAGTCAGCCCTGAAAGAGGCTGTGTGGAACAAAACAGTCAGCTCTGGAAGAGGCTGGGTGCCTTTCGGATGAGTGACGCGCCATACCTTGGCTTGACTTCGCGAACGAAGATTTTATAGGAGTTGCCCACGACGTCTGCAGGCTTGTTCGTGGCTGCGGAGGCCAATCCGAGACAGGCAGGTTCGACCGCAGTGGCTGCAGGGGAAAGTATGGCCAGGGTTCTGAGCTGCGGCATCTCTGTTTTTTCTCCTGAGCCGCTTGTCCTTAAGGCTAGCTCTGTGAGAGTCCTCAAAGGAGACAGCTGCCTTGTAAATGGTGGAGCGCCAGGTGTCACGGTCCGCAGCAAGCGAAGACCACTGGTGGTGGTCGATTTGGCAGGCACTAAGTGACTTCTTGAGACAGTCTTTGTATCTCTTCTTTGGTGCCCCTCTGTCACGGTGTCCAGTAGCAAGCTCGCCGAACAGGGTGATCTTTGGTAGGCGATGATCCTCCATCCTGGAGACGTGCCCCGCCCAGCGGAGCTGTGTCCGCAGCAGCAAAGCCTCGATGCTCACAGTTTCAGCCTGTTCAAGGACCTCGACGTTGGTGACATAGTCACTCCAGTGAATGCCCAGGATGGTACGCAGGCAGCGCTGGTGGAAGCGTTCGAGGAGTCGTAGTTGGCTGCGGTAGAGGGCCCAGGACTCGGAACCATACAGCAGGGTGGTGAGGACCACAGCTCTGTACACGCTGATCTTGGTGCCTGTTTTCAGCTGTTGATTGTGCCACACCCGCTTGAAAAGTCGCCCGAAAGCGCTGTTCGCTTTTGCCAGCCTGCTGTCAAGCTCCTTGTCCAGCTTGGCGTCCGACGTGATAATGCAGCCAAGGTAAGTAAACTGGTGCACTGACTTTAGTTCAGACTCGCCAATGGTGATGTGAGGAGGGCGATACACTGTCTTGGGCGCCGGCTGATGGAGGACCTCTGTCTTTTTCAGACTGACCTCGAGTCCAAAGAGCTGGGCAGCATCTGCAAAGCAAGACGTGATGCGCTGCAGGGCTCTCTCTGTGTGTGCAACGAGGGCAGCATCATCAGCAAAAAGCAGCTTACGAATCAGTTGGTCTAGGGTTTTCGTGTGGGCCTGCAGTCGTCTGAGGTTGAACAGGCTGCCATCGAGACGGTACCTGACGCGCCATGAAGTGAAGATTATAGTGACGTCATTTTACTGCTCGTGCTATTCTTCTTCTTTAGTGTCACTACTCCAGCCCACAGAGCGTACTAATGGCGGGAAGCGCCGTTTGTCCGTCTTTATTTGTGTGCCACCGGCGCGCGTGTTGATCAGAGGTTGGCTTAGAGAGGAGGGAAATGGATCAGAAGGATAAGCTTAAAAATATGAACAACTCTGAATGTTCCTAAAAGAAAAGCGCATGTGAGCTCCAAACAATACGGTAGACTTTGGGATGAAATCCTCATCTTGTTTAAAGACACTTTAACAGGATGGCTCTATGGAACTTTCAAACTATAATAATGATGTCATTTTTCCTGTCAATGGAACTTTCAAACTACAACAACGACGTCATTTTTCTTGTCAAGCGACGTAAACGTTAACTTTTGTTACCAACATAATGTATAATGACGTGCATTTTTTTTTTATTTCCAAGATTTTTTTGATAAAATGGCGGGAGCTATATCTAAAATCTCTCCCATTGCAGTAGCTGTCAGGGTCTTGTGCATTGACTACAGCCCTCTACGTCAGTTTATGGTGGAATAAGCTCGCAGAAAGGTAACATTTTTCAAGCCTTCCTTTCTTTTTAATAGTAGCGTTTAGTTTTACAATATACAGCACTGAAAGAGAGACTAAAATATCTGTCACTGGTTCAACTGTTTAATTTCTTTAGGTGTTTGGCGAGTGTTTCATACGTTCTGAAAGAATCGCCAAACACAAAAAGAAATTAAACAGTTGAACGATTGACACATATTTTTCGGAATGAGTAAATCTTGTTACATTGATGTTCTTATGGGATTCCTCAGTGGGATTTCATAGTGTGTATTAGGAAATGCAGTTTTGTCCATTGTTTAACGCCGATAGGCGTTTTTGGTTTGGATAGTTCTGCCAATGTTTGCAGAACTGTTTTGTAGAGCTAGAGTGTTGGAATCGGCAAAACTATGTGCGGATCTTGAGCTTCGGAACTACGCTGAAAAAAAAACCCAACAAAATCTCGCATCCCTCCTGGGACCCACCTCTTCAGCATAGGCCACAAAGACGTCATAAGTGAGCCTGCGCTGCTGTCCCGTGTGACGTCGCCTCCTCTCCCGCCCTCGGCAAACCTCGTATAGCCACAGCCGACAGTGCCAGCGGTATCCGAAACACAGGGAGAAGGCGACGAGTGATAGGAGGATCAGACTCGTGAAGACAATGATCAGCACGGACGTCATACTGCTCAAGATGCACGCCTACAACATCAACAACATCAATCGGTGCAGCATGAGTGTTGTTTCCTGATGCTGAATATTATGAAGTAAATTACCCCAACAGGCTGAGAGCTAGGACTGACATCCTCCCAACAACAACTTCTGCAGGGTATTCTTCCTGATATGATTATCGTCGGTGTAATCTAAACAAAACGAGTAAGCAATTGTCAGGCATATCCAACAAAAAGTCACTTTTGTATAAAGTCTTTGTTACATGGTAGTCGTATGACGCAATCACACCTCATTCATGTAAGGTTCTTGTAAAGAAACTTCACTCAGTTGCAACTCGTCACACAAGGTTGTAGACCACACTGGAGTAACAGTTCCAACAATATTTTATTCTCATGATGCAATCTCAGCACAATGCATCCACACTTTGGTACACTGTCTCTCTACAATGCATCCACAATTCTGATAGACTGCGTCTCCCAAACAATGCACACACATAATTCGCTAACACCCCTTTTTATACTATTACAGATTTCCGGAACAATTCCGCAAACTACACAGCTCAACCTATCAGAAAAGAAAAACGTAACCAAAACTCATTAATTTTTGTGTCTACAATCTTCCACTAACATCTAGATGCATTCCGTAAACTCCGTGCATTCCGTAAATGTTGCAAAAAGTAGCCAACCTGTGTACTACAAAACTTTGACGTCATATTTGAGGTCACTAGAACGGTCGCGACCCTGCCCGAAACTTCTAATGTAGGTCAGACTTTGCAACAAAGGAGTCTGTTGTCCCCGGTTCAGGCGTAAACCGATGTTTGAACTCCATAGTTAGGGCTCTCAGCTTTTCTTGTTGTGCCTAGGGCATGTTTTGACCGAACTGGGTGTCTTCAACACCCTCCTTGTGGCGGAGTTCATTTACGTCGAACAGGTTTTCGTCGTCTAGTCTCTCGACAGCAGCCAGACGCACCGACGCCGCTTGTTGTGGTTTGTCCTGACGACCTCTCTCAACGTACTTCTTCAGCAGATGCGCGTGGTAAATCTTCATCTTATTGTTGACCTTGACTCTGTAGTCGTTGATACCAACCACTGCGTCAACCACGTACGGTCCCTTGCACTGCATCAGGAATTTGTTGTTGTCGGGGGAAGAAGAACCAACACCTGGTCACCTGGCTGAAACCGTCGAGGTTTGGCTTTATGGTCATAATAATGCTTCCCTTTGCTCTGCGCTTCCTCGTTCTTCTCGAGCCATCCTGAGGGTATCCGCCAGCTTCTCTCTCACGCTGAAGACATACACTGATCTTCATCGCAGGCGCATCGATGTCTTTGGTCCACAGCTCCTTCAAGATGTGCATGGGTCCCCTTACAGTCCTGCCGTACAGTAATTCCAAGGGGGAGAATGCTGCCGAATCCTGGCGAAATTCACGGTATGCGAAGGGCAAGGCATTGATGTACCTATGCCACAACCTTGGCTGCTCAGCACACAGTTTCTTCAGCACAGCCTTCAATGTTCCTTTAAACTTTTCAACTAACCCTTGCACATGGGGTGGTAAAGGGTCGTAGTGAGGTGTCGGATGCCAATTGACTTCCTCTATGCAGTTGGAAACGCACTGGGTCCCTAGATCACCTCAGGAATCCCCAGACGGCTGACCATGACCACCAGCGCCTCTGCCAATCTTATCCAAAATAACTCAAATGAACACCGGATCTTTCCCATGATCAACACACATGACCTAAAAAGAATAACACAACCACAAACCTAACAGTCTGTTTGGGAATATGCAACCTCCCCCCCCCCCTCCCCCCCCCCCCCACACACACACACTTTTGTTATGAGGGAAACAGACGACAAAAGACCAAAAGAAGTGCCACCGTTTTTCAACAAAAAAATCGTGCACCTCCATGCACTGGCATCCCCAGCCAAGCCAACCATCCACCTTCCCACCCCCACCCCCGCCCGCCGCCGCCCCATCCCCCGGCCCATTCCCACCCGCCCCCCACCCCCACCCTCTCTCCCTCACACTCACAAACACCACAAATAAACATCACCTCTTTCAAGTCAGGTTCACTCGAAGAAAACATTGAGCAACACTTTGCTTGATATAGTGCCGATAACAGGCAGAGGTGATTACGAGACCCGAATCAAAATGTCCGAGTCGTAAGACGAGGACATACGTTATTCGGGTCAAGTAATTACATCTGTCGGTTATCGGCACTATATCAAGCAAAATGTTGCTCAATATAATTTATGTACCCAATCCAAAAACAAAACAAAACATTCATTTTGCGATTGATTGCGGTGTTTAGACAAAACACATGAGCGACAGACGACTGCATATCGCTATCGACTCAGAGCGTAGATTTTGTCTGACTATGAGAACATCCAGTGTTTTGTATAACCGTGCCTGTTACTGAGTAAATTCTACGTGTTACTAGATCACGCATAATTGCGGAAAATGCCAGCAGGTTTGTTTATTTAGTTCTTTTCTCAGGTTGTCGATATCGCCAGCTGACATCTCGTCAAGTTCACTAGTCAGTCCAGCGACTCGGGCGTTACTTGGCGTCTGTTTTTCGTTCGTGATAGGACGTACATTTTGAGCGTTCGTACACACTAAGAAGTATTTCATTACTACTACATATAAGAAGCTTGTTAATGTTGCCGTATGAAAATATTTTGCGTTTCCATTTCGAAAAATGCACGTATAATCAAGATCGAATCTTGGCAGGCAAGGGATTTTGGGAACGGTAGTATATCAAACAAATTCATGAATATTGATTTGCTTGTTAAACAATATATCAATACATGTGTCAAAGAAGGAAAAACTTTATGGAGTGGGTACATAACGGGATAATGTATTATACACCAACGTATGTTAGACGGGCGCCATCGTGTTGTAAATGACTCACCTGCTCATTCAGATAAAACTCCTGCACGGTGGTGTTCTCCAAGTTGACGCAGCGGTAGCCCTGGCCTTTGTAGCTCTGGAACTTGCCCGGGGACTGCTTGAGCCAGCCTTGAAACCACAGAATGTCGCAGTCACACTGTAACGGGTTGCCTGAAAGATCCACCTCTTGTAACCTGCAACGCACACACACACCCACACACACACACACACACAGACATACGCACACACACACA
This sequence comes from Semisulcospira habei, assembly GCA_036245525.1. Lineage (NCBI taxonomy): Eukaryota > Metazoa > Mollusca > Gastropoda > Semisulcospiridae > Semisulcospira > Semisulcospira habei. The sequence continues at coordinate 80,501,792 of BTPG01000008.1, read as the reverse complement.
GACATACACACACACACACACACGCACACACGTTTCACACAAACACACACACACAAACACGTGTCACAAAAACAATCACACACACACACACATACACACACATACACACACACACACACATACACACAGACACACACACACAGACATACACACACACACACACGTTTCACACAAACACACACACACACACGTTTCACACAAACAATCACACACACACACACACACACAAACACACACACACACGCATGCACGCTCGCACGCACGTACGCACGCACATACACACGACGCACACTTATGTCATCCTATGTTTTTCAGACGAAGTAAACTGTCGTATATTCAACCTGCATGAACAGCTCGAAAGAGGCGACCATCGTCAACAAGAGGCATATATTCCCATAATCCCATACAGGTACAGAACGTATGTGAATCTATGTCTGTTGTAGATGGAAGGACCTGCTTAAGGGACAGTAATAGCGTCGTGTAATTCCCACTGTAGTTTAACACTTAAAGGGACACACCCAGCCCTTTTAAGGCTTCAGTTCGCAAAAAGCTTTTACTGGGATTCAGTATACATACCCACTTAGACAGTGACCACCCTATTGTCCCACCAAACGCTTTCTTTCGTCCGTTCAAAGTGAAAAGAGGTCCACCGGAATCTTTCCTAGGATCCCAGGAAAGATTGCTTTTGATAGGCGATAGTAGCTGACGTCATAACTATTCTATACGACCTTAGGCCATCTGAATAATTATAACCAATAAGAGACAAGATGGCGGACGAACCAGCTAAGAAAAAAGAAAGTATCATCGACATTGACAGACTCAGTAATTGCTGAGGAGAAGAAAGAAAACGAGAGACAATAAGTAGAATTGACATCGGACAAGGGAATATGGACATGTGGCAACGCGTAAAGCCAAAGCTTGGCTTGACCACCTGTCGGGTCCCAACCCCAACAAAGAACGGATATGACGTATACACACATTATGGCGTCTATAATATCCGGCCTAAATAAGAATTATCTTCACCTTTTTCGCGAGTGGAACGTTGAGCCCAAGCCCAACTAAAGACGGATGTAGCATTGTCTTGTTAGTATCTAACTTCGGATGCCGAACCTCGGAACAACCAACCACAATGGCTGATATTTAGGATGATGACTGACTTACATCAGAGCGACCTATTCCAGCCATTTAGAGGCCAGTTTTAATGATAATAGACCAGCCTGACCGGCAGTCCCATGTTTACACTCGGCGCGTACAAAATGTCAGGCTAAGTTCATGTGTGAAACTCAAAGACTTTTAATGAGCGTTGGCTGCGTAGTAAAATGCAAACAATAGTGCCTTTCTGCACAGTTATGCATATGTATAATATATACATATACGACAATTACTTCTGCTCCATACATTTCGTTGTATCCAAGGTTGGGCCCCAGGAGTTGCTCTGTTTCGCGTCTTCAAAATGTCACAAAAGTCTCAAAGTGCACAATAGTATGAGTACTACGTCATCTGACGCGAGGATTTGATGTGTACTATGTCACCGATTCCGATGTTGGGTTGTGTCGTTAGTTGGTACCCGACACCACCCACCCGGAATTTGTCATTTCCAGCTGAATCAGTAAGTAATCTACGGTCGTTGTCCATCTTCCTATAGTTCCGCGAGAGCTAGTGATTTTCAGATTTCATGATCTTAAGTAGAATTTATATCTTACTGATTTAGCAAGATTTTAAACCTGTTTTATCATATAGTTACATGCTAGTTATCGGGTCACTCTCCTGAAAACAGCTAAGAACTGTGACATGGGAATCAAAAATGAAAGTGCCAGTATTTTTTTTTTTCCTGTCAACTGCCCCCACTATTCCTAATTAAAGTTTAGGAAACTCGCGTGCAGTTTACAGCCTGTGAACAGCAAATGGTAGAAATATCTCCGAAGATGATTGCAGCTTAATAAAATTGCTGACTATGCATGAATCACGCCTCGCACGTAACACACTGCTCAAAGATTCACACCACGCGGTACACGCACGCTCGCTCTGAATCGGAAACAACGGAGGCACCCAAAATAGCTTGCGGATCGCACAGCCCCACTGTGGTATGTATATATATATTCATCCGTGGTAGTAGGGCAAAATCGATATTCATCCGCCAAAGAATTCTCGAAGTATACCCATAACGTAATTCCGATCACGCCAGACGGGTTTCTTACGATTGTCTTCACAGACAAGCTTTATCTGTTCTTTATTTCACCAGGACTAAGTTGTATGTAAATGTTAAAAAATAGACCCTATTTTCGTTTGTGTTGGTACACACGTCTCTATACAGTCTGTTGTTGTACAACGCATGCGTTGAGGGGAGTGCTTGTTGTTTTTAAAACCATGTGTTACGCGTGGGACAGCAATTTTACTGATGTATCGTCGCACAAAAGCCTCATTCTGTCAAATCCAACCTAAATCTGCTGTACGGAAATACCAATTATCTTCACTATTTTGGGGTTTAAAATATTAATTCTGAGCAAGTGCAGTGCTTTGTGGTACGTCAAGGTGCCGGAAAACAGGCCAGTCAGGGAAAACGCGCTTTAAAAAGATAGTGTTAAATGCACAAACGGAGTCAGTACCATTACCCTAATTAGTTTATTTATAGTAAAGTCAAACAGTAGCAAAACTGTAGTGAAAAATATAACAACAGCGTTGGTTTTTGTGTTTGAAGAACATGCACTACAGATGAACAGTTTTCAGAAGAGTGACCCTAATATCACATTTTATGCTGCAGAGATCTGAAAACTACGGTGTGTGTCAAAATTACACATCGCTGGTCGTTGCATGTTTTTGTCTGTGCCGGCTCTCATTCACTCAATTCAGCGAAGTTGTGTTTCTGCTGCGAGGGTGCATTTGTGGTTTCTAATGATGTTTTACGTAGACCTCGACGTTTAAGACGTGAAATTGAGTGCTGTGCAGAAAGTCGGTATAAATACCAATGTTCTGTTTCAATGATGGAAGACAAGCCTGTTTCCGAGGGGTAAAGGGTCAAAGGTCAAATTTGGCACCGTGGACTCTTGCTCGCTTTGCGAACGCCAAACACGCACCCCCTCATTGCAGTACGCCGGCACGATCGTTACTAGTAAATACTAGCATATCGAGCGGAATCCGCATTGTGAATTTGACAGCATAGCGAGTACTTAAGGTTTATTCTCCTTTCTTTCTTTTTTTTTTTCTTTTTTTCTTTTTTTTTTTTTGGGGGGGGGGGGGGGCTGGGGGGGGGGAGGTGTGGGGTGGGTGGGGGTGGGTGGGGGTGGGTGGGAGTGTGCCCAGTGAGCAAAGGCCATGGAGCCGACGTCGGCCCGAAGGCCTTTTGCGCATTGTGTTTGTGTGTGTGTGTGGAGGGGAGGGGGGGGGGTGAGGGGTAGAGGGGGAAGGGGGGGGGGGTAGCAGGAGCATAATGTAAAAAAATGAAACAAAATGACAGGCTTCACGCTTCATAGACATGTTTTCCCCAATCATTGAAATCCATCGATAAGACTGGACAGGTACATGCGTGCAGACAAACACGTACTGTTTATTAAAATCCTTCAGCCAATGAAATGACTGTCAATTGTTCTTGTTCCAATCTGCTGACAGATGAAAAGACCGATCCCTAACGTGTAGGAACCATTCAGTCTACACGGTGGATCTTTTCTTGTTGTTGGTAACGTCAGAACGCTGCACGTGGGGCTTGCAGTGAGTGGAAATCGTGCGCTTGCACAAAGACGCTAAAGGATGCCGTTTACTGTTTGTTAACGAAGGTCCGAGAATCGTTGACCTAAGTAAGCCTTAGCAATTTTTGCTCACAAGAGCGTCGGGTCATAAGTCTAGTACTATAGTTATAGTAATAGACTTATGGTCGGGTGGATACATCCCAATGCGCAACTTGAAAGGCCATCGGGCCGACGTCTGCCCGATGGCCTTTTGCGCATTGGGGTGTTGCGGAGGGGAGCGGGAGGGTGGTGGTGGACAACGAAAAGTCACGTCGTTGGAATTCCCGCCCTGGTTCCGCTGTTAGCGTCTCCTTTCGGTTTACCTGTTCACTGGTGGGACCTGCCCTTTTGAAACAGCAAGGCATATGAAGCGGCCCGTGCGAGAGGGGCATAAACCGCGCAGCTTACAACGGTATTTTATCATTGAAATGCTCGCAAAAACAGTTAAATGCTTCTGATAATGAAAACAAAACATGCCTTAGATGTTGAACATGCCATATAGATAACATTTTTTTGTGGCAAGTAAACTAATCACTCAGTCAACACGTACCTTTGACAAGTGGCATCGTCAATAGCTGTGGCGGCAATGGATGTGAAGCGATTGTTGTTAAGTTTCAGAACTCTCAGCTTGTCGAGCCGGTCAAAAGCGCCGTCAGGGATGATGGTCAGAGAGTTCTGGTACAGGTTCAGCTCCATCAGCTCAGGTACGATGGAAAAGGTGGTGGGCGTGATTTGTGAAATCTGATTGTAACCCAAGTACAGCCTTTCCAAGAGAGGCACATGTCGCAGCAAACGATGCAATCTATCCTCCGTGACCGACTTAAAGTTGTTTCCGTCAAGGTACAGCAAAAACAGATTGGAGAGACCCCCAAACACGTCCTCTTCCACCACAGACGTAGAGAAGTCGAGCTCGCACATCCCCATATCCAAGTAGGTCAAAGCAGAATTGTTGAAAACAAAACCTTCCACTCTTTTGATTTGCTTTTCCATCTTATTCACCTCCAGACTATTCAGAACTGGAAATCGTTGTGAGGAAAACATACCACTTGGGAAATACATCAGACGGTTGTACTTAAGATCCAGTTCTGTGAGTCTGGGCAGGCAAACAGGGTCGCGGATTTCAGTGATAATGTTGAAGTCAAGATGTAGCTCTATTAGGTTGGGAAAAAGTGATCGCCTGGTGCCGGTCTCACATGTCTGCGGGAAGACTGTTAGAGCGTTGTTGTGCAAACTGAGGTATTTAAGTGACGATAAAGAGGCAGTCTTCAAATCAGCCATCACGTTGTCCCAAATGGAGAGGTTCTTGAGGCTGTGTAGTGGCTGAAATGCCGCCATGTCGAGGGACGTAATGAGGTTCCAGCTGAGGTCCAGGTACTGCAGGCTGGCCGCTATGGGCGTGTCCACAAAAAGCCCGAGGGGGACTGCCCGCAGAGCCCCGCACTTGATGTCCAGCGTCCGCAGGGTCGGGATGTTCCAGACCGGCGCCAGAGTGGTGTAGTTGAGGTGATTACCTCCTATCAGCAGCGTGTCCAGTCGGGGCAGCTCCGTGAACGCCGTGTGGGCCAGTTGGGTCAGCCCGTTATTGTAGAGGTCCAGCAGCCAGACCGTGGCCGACACGTTGAGAAAGAAGCCGTGCGGGAGCGTGGCCAGCTGGTTGTTGGAAAAGTTGAGCACCTGGACGATGTCCATAATACGCGGCACGTACGTCAAGCTGCCCCGGTTGGAGGAGCAGTCCAGGGTGTAGTTGTTACACCGACACAGGTCCTGGAAACACGGATGCATGACGAGGTATGGGCTGACGGGTGTGCCCCAACAGCGGATGGTCTGGCATTGTGGACACAGGGTCAGCAGGACGACGAATAGGCCGGGGAGACAACCCGCTACGCGAGGTATCACGCTGTCCATGACAGACGACACAATGACTGATCAGCTACCAGTAGTGCGTCCAAGTGAACCACACATGCATGCTGTGTCGCCCCTGTCAATGTCGCAAGGCGCTCTACAAGACCTCTTATTATAGACTGAAACACAACGCGCTTTCCTTTAACCCCGTGACTGCCTAGAGAAGTGATCACCATCCAGCTGCAAGAGCCGGCATAGATCCACATGAGCCCCCGCATTGGCGGGGGCTCATGAGGATCTATGCCTCTTGCTGACACCACCATGTATGCATGTTTACTGGAAGGCTGGGGATCTTTGATGTTGAGTTAACAAAGCTTCCGAAACAAAAACTGAGTCCACTTGCAGTTTAAGGGTTAAGTTCAAGCAAAGTTATTCAGCTAACACGTCGCTTGACTAGCTTTCGGTTTCATGGGTTTTTCTTCTTAGCACCTAACACAACTGGCACACACGCTGGTAACAAGTCAAAGCTGGCTGTGTAGTGTCACCGGTGTGAAATACGCGAACTACCAACGCCACCGGAGTCCCTGAAATTTCAGGGAAACCTGACCCCAGGGTGAGGTCGGAAACCTCATCAAGCCGATGTGAGCGCTCGTGTTTATGTTCATGTCACGCGCAACAATGTTCCCCTGTCAGATTATTTCAACTACACTTGACATAGATCCCCATGCACCTTCACAGGCTGAGTCATCTCACGAGAATCTGTGCGGCGTTTAGCGGCCCTATTTACATCCACATTAGCTCCCCTAAATGAGTGAATTCTTGCGGTCGTTCTTACATATCCAGGACCCCCCATCTACAAGAGACATAGATTCTCATGTGCAAAAGGTTGTTGAAGATCATACAGCTTCTTGCAGAATTCGGCCCTGTGTTCATCCTACGGCTAAGGGAGGATATTTCCGAAAGCGAACGATTACATGCGGACGAGAAGGTACACAGTTGCCTAATACATAAAACTATGTGTGGACGTCAGTATACAATTCTGAAACATATTTATGCGGTGCACATTTCATTTCTGCAGTTGCTGGAGATATAATTTCAAAAATCAGATGCGAATTTTTTTTTTTTTTTTTGGTTATATTGTGTGTCTTATTCGGATACTTGATATCGCTTTACAAGTCTGAGATGGCCTCCGGCCAAATTTGCGGCCGTCGCCAACTTGAACTCCGCGAAGATGTCAGCATTATCCGACGGGGAGACCGTTCGGCCCCGGGGCTTTTGAGGCTTTGATTTTTTAAGTCCCTTCTATTTTACTCCGTAAGGCAGTCCTGGCTACCGTGCACCCGCCCCCCCCCCTCCCCCCAACCCCCAGTACTCAATAAGATGGTTTGAAAGTGTACCTTAGTATGTCCTGAGATGTTTAAGCCATTTTCCCCTAAAATATTTAGAAACATACAGATGTCAGTGCAGTGTGTAGATCCGCTTATCTGGAACTTCGTCGTATTAGTTCAGTTCGTCACCTGCTGACCGTGGAAGCCACTAAAACACTAGTTTGTGCATTTGTGCTGTCCAAACTAGATTATTGTAACTCTTTGCTTTGTGGCTGCCCTCAGTATCTCATTGATCGCCTCCAAAAAATTCAGAACAATGCAGCCCGGCTTGTTGTGAGAGTCCGTAAGACTGAGCATGTCACACCTCTTGAAGTCCCTTCACTGTCCTCACGTATTCAATACAAAGTTATGTCAATCTGTTTTAACTGCCTTTCAGGCACCAGCCCAGAATACTTGTCCTCTTTGTTGCATGTGTATACACCCTCTCGTGAGCTCCGCTCCTCTTCTGATAAACGGAAGTTGTGTGTACCTTCTGCCCAAACTAAAACATTTGGTCAGCGCACTTTTGTTTATCAAGCCCCAGTGTTATGGAATACACTTCCTCTTGAGGTCAGAAACAGTGAGTCTGTCTCTGACTTCAAGAGGTCGTTGAAAACTCACCTCTTCAAGCTTTACTTTGAATAACTGCCAGTGTTTGATGCCTTAGTTGTAGTTCTGCAATTCTCCTTGTTTAGACTGAATGTTAATTAGAATATAAATTATTATGTATGTATTGTTGTTTAGTTTATTGTAAAAGTGGTGTGTTCGGGCATTGTGCTTTGTTTGTTATGTGCATATGTCATTGTATTTTTATTTTTGTGTACAGATTGTAAAGCGCTTAGAGCTTTTGAGTAAGATTAAGCGCTATATAAATACTCATTATTATTATTATTATTAGATTTAGCCGATGGCGCAATTCACGCTCTTCGCGGATGTTAAAATGAGGTTGAGAAACATTTTTCTCTAAATAAATCAAAATTCATTCCAGAAGCCCAAATCAGGCAATATTATGTTAAGGCACCCCTTCTACGTTCTATGCACACAAAAAACAACAAAAAAAAAAAAAAAAAAAAAAAGAATGAAAAAAATGTTGAATCTCTGGCTCACAGTGAAGGTATTTGTGCACCCAGTAAACGGCCATTTCCGTGAAATCGCAAAAAAGACAAAAAAATATGTGCCTTCAGACATTTTCTATGACACTGGCAGTCCATTTTTAGGCTTACATCATTAAAACAGCATGTTACAATTATTATAAATTTGACTAGGTGATGGTGTGATCACTGCGAGTGCCACAGTGGTTGATTTTGAATCTCTACCCCCAAGTTGTAAAAATACATAAATTTAATTAGAAAAAATTACTAAAGTTATTTTCCATTTCAATTTGACCTCTCTTTACGTATTAAGTTTGAATAATGTGAGTATAAAGTGCAAGAAAATAAGGAAAGTTGGTATCCTTTACGGTACATTCTTGGTGAATGATAGCTTTTTCCATTTAAAATTGCCGAATTGGGAAACATACGTTGTTTCCGCTGTCCTCAGAAATGTTGTATACAACTGATAGGTCTTTTTTTTTTTTAAGGTTTTATTGGGTTAGGCTAGAGTACCACAGTTACTCCCAACCTGATTTTATGATTCTTTGATGCATTTAGGGGCCACAGTGGCTGAATCTGCTGCCCTACCCCCATTTTACCAGTACGCAAAGGAACGCAAAATGATCATAAAAATTGCTTACGTCATACTCCTCTGTTTAATTATTTTTGTCTCTTTTTGCGATTTCGCGGAAATGGTCGTTTACTGGGTGTACAAATACCTTCACTGTGAGCCAGAGATTCAATATTTTTTCATTCTGTTTTCTGCAGATAAGGTGTAACATAATATTGACTGATTTGGGCTTCTGGAATGAATTCTGATTAATTTAGAGGAAGATGTTTCTCAACCTCAATTTAGTATCCGCGGAGAGCGTGAATGGGGGTACCTTGCACCATCGGCTATATCTCTGGTGAGTGCCTAAGGACTTTAGGGGAACATGGCTTGAACCTCTCAGGACATACTAAGGTATACTTTAAAACTCATCTTATTGAGTACTGGGGGATGGGGGGTGGGGGGTCGCACGGTAGACCGGGATATCTTTTGGACTATTTATAGAAGGAACGTTTTACAACGTGTCGCGGTGGGGCGAATTTAATAGCATGTCCATGATGTCGAAGGCGGGCAGGCTAAACCTCTAACAATTGAAGTAACAAGATAAAAATTACATCATGTCTAGTTACCCTAACCTCGCTGCTGAACGTACATTTGGTGCGAAGCGCCGTATGTGCGTATGTAATTATGTAATTATGTATGTATGTATGTATGTGTGTGTGTGTGTGTGTGTGTGTGTGTGTGTGTGTGTGTGTGTGTGTGTGTGTGTGTGTGTGTGTGTAAACAAGATAATCTCCAACATTTCTGTACACATAATCTTGAAACTTGGCGAATTACTTTCTTAAGTGGGTGACTAAAAGACAGCCTCCGAGCATATTGTAATTGAATGTCTCATTGAAGACATGAACTACCGTTTATAGGAAGTCGGTTGACCAGATTAGAGTCCATAATTTTTGTAATATTTACTTGACCTTTTGCATATAGCTAGTTTGGAGAAGGACATTGCAAGAGTTTGTTAGCCAGCTTTGTATCCTTTCAACTTCTTTAGTAAAAATTAATTCTTTTCAGAAAAATAACATGGCAATAACATGGCAATAACATGTAACATATCATGTTGTTAAGTGACTGGTGTCGGATATTTCACTCACTGTACACAATCCTAGTTCCAAAGTCAAGGGAGGGAGAGGGTTGTGGTAAGGTGTTGGGTGGGTGAGGGTCAAGCTATCTAAACTAATTTCTGGACCAGCGCCTGATGACGGCATCGTATTTCAGGACCCTTCCTTTTCCCTCTTTAGCACTAGCCAGCGGTCAGCGGGTTTTCCATCGCCGGCATTGTCCACCCCTGAGAGCCAGCTCAGTCTTCCTCTGTCGTTATAACTGAGATAACAAAAAGGAGGTAGTGATGGATAATCGCTGAGACATCTGAACTAATAATATAGCGGATCTTTGACTGGTTCTCCTCATATTTCAGTGTCTGACAGGTTCCAACGTGTCATTATACAAAATTCTACTTTCCGCTCCCCTCCTTCTGATATATGGCGTGCTCCAGGGCTCAGTTCTCGGACCAGTCCTGTTTTCCTTGTACACCCAGCCTGTGTCTAAAGTGATCGCCATTAAAGGATGTGAACATCACAAATATGCCGATGACACACAGGTGAACTGAGAAAGATGCTCCTCTCAAACATTTCCGTATTTTCTGCATGCCTGCATGTATAGAAGCTGTTAAGGACTGGATGACAGACAACAAGCTAAAGCTCAATGAAGGGAAAACAGATGCCATTGTGGTAGGCATTCGCTCCAGGATGAGTGTCTCCCATGATGAGTCCTTGATCGTTTGTGGACAGGGACATCCCTCTCAAAAAATGGTGTGAAAAACCTAGGTGTTTATATTGATAATGTGCTGTCCATGAACGATCATGTGTCTCACCTGTCCCGCTGCTGCTATCTTGACCTCAGGAGGCTTAGCTCTGTTAGACAGTACCGTATTGACGATGCCTGTAAGCAAATAGATTTTGTCAAGGCTTGACTACTGTAACTCTGTAATGTCAGGTATGTGGAACGATCTGCTCTACAGGCTCCAGAAGATTCGAAACCAAGCAGCAAGACTTGTACTGAAAAAATCAAAGCGTGACCACATCACTCCCTTGCTTAAGCAGCTACACTGCTTCCTGTGAAGTTCAGAATCGAATACAAAATTGCTTCCCTCGTTTTTCAGGCCTTTGATAAAACACTTCCGGCTTACTTGTCTTACAGTCTCCCTGTCTATACACCAAACAGAGTATTGCGCTCCAGCACTGACGACTACCCCCAGAGTGTCCTTAAAAACCTTTGGACAGCGGTCCTTATCTTTCCAAGCTCCCAAAGTGTGGAATGGTCTTCCCCATGATATTCGCCATGCACCATCTTTGGCCATTTTCAGGGCTAGAGTAAAAACATATTTTTTCAACTTGGCCGCCTTTGAAAAGGATTGATAAACCCTACGTTTTCCCATTAACGTGTATATATCTGATCAGGCTCTTGAAATGTTATGTTTATTATTTTAGTATTGTGTCAGTGTGCATTTGGACCTATGAATGGTTGTGTTTTTGTACGTTGTCTGTACTTTAGTTAGTTAATTTCAGTTAGTTAGATTATATAGATGTAAAGCGCTCTGAGCCTTTTTTTTGTGGGGATATTGCGCTATAGTAGAAGAGTTATATATTACTGATTATTATTATTATATATTTTTTTAAACCAAGCTAACGGAACCAATATATTCGATGACGGAACACAATGTGACACCAAATTTCAAAACTTAATTTTGAAACAATATTTCGAGACAATTAATTGTAGATAATATCGTGGATTACATAATTATGTACGCTTCATACGTATCAGAAATATGCTTTTATATGTCCACACTGTTCATATGAGTTTCATAATTATAGTATGTGCAACTGCAACTCTACATCTTCTAGTCCACTCTGTACATTAACCGATAGTAACAACCTCAACTTTACGATGCAAACGAGGCCGATCTATGTAAAAGATCAAAAAGAGCACGTTGATTCACAGCAGCCTTTACAACATGCATGGGCTCATGAAAATCTATGCGCAAGGTCTTGTGGATGGAAGGCCCGCAAATAAGTCCGCAGTGGCTTACTCATCCGAGGGATCTAATAAGGATGTAAAGTGAGTCTGCAAAATGCACAGATTCCCATGAGCCGATTCAATATCTGGGGGTTCAAAGTGATCTATGTCAACTGCAGTTGTACTGGTCTGACTTAGCTATTAGACACTGTTACCAGCCAAAATGAAGAGAGAACAGAGTAGCGCCGGAGTAACGGCTTAACAAAACAAACACGGGGCAGCGCTGGCGCTGATGACAGATAGCTTGACAGATAGCGTGACCCTAACCCACCTGACTTACCACAACCCTCTCCCTCCCCTTGGCGTTGGACCTACGACTGATGCGAGCGACTTGGAGTGCGCGCAGCAAGCATATCCCGTTCAGAAAATTTGAACATCATCCAAATGCAAACGGTATAGATCCTCATGAGCCCCCCGCAGTTGTTTAAAATGCTATAACAAAGTCCCTTTTTTGTGTGTTTGGACCACCACCACCCCCCCCCCCCCCCGCCTTATTTAATTTTTGGACGAGTTTCCACACAGTTTACCACCACCCTAACCCCACCCCTCCCCCTTGTTGTTTGATTTTTTCGGCCACCGGAAGAAAGTCTAAAGTCGGGGAGACCTTTTGTGTCAGGTTGAAGGTCCCAAAAAAAGAGTTGGAACCCCCCCCCCCCCCACACACACACACACACACACACGCACCAGGTAACTGATCCGCCCCTGGAGGGCAGTTTCAAAATTTGAGGATTTCGGTCCTAGGGTAGAATGTGTTAACACTTGATAACGTCAGTACTCCTCTCCAACAAAAGCGAAAGATTCCGACGATTAACTTCAAATAACACATTCAGCTGAGGTTCAACCGTAGCTGATCTCGAAAAGCAATAACAACAGGATTACAAGGAGCCTTAGCGGCTGCAGGGACTGATATGAGTCTATAGTTTTTTTGCGGAGGGCAAGGATGATGGGTTTAGACCAATATTATGTCAGTCACCGAATAATAATTTTTTTCAAAGTTCAAGTCAGTGGGTTTGCTGAACTTCGCATTCAGAGAAAGGTGTCACTGGGGATTAGTTTAAAAACAGCGGGGGAATTTCCAAGTTCCCAAAATAGATATACGCCTTAACCTACTTTGAAAATTCATTGGAAAGAAAGCCCTGCCCCAATGCGCAAAGACCACCAGGCCAACGACGGCCGCCGTTGGCCCGGGAACCGCGGGCCAATGGCGGCCGACGTCGGCCCGATGGTCTTTTGCGCATTGGGGCAACAGTTATCGCTAGCCCATCTTATATACATGAGCAAGCTCTTAGTTTCTTCTCACAGCGCTGAGGAAATTTAGCATTCGCCTGACGTGTGTTCGCGTGACACCAACAGAGCTGTAAGGCTAAGAATCACAGACCAGCACACCAAATGTGCAACAGCAGCAACAAGTCTTCAGGCCCTTTTATCCCCTTCGCTGCCATGCAGTGCAGTGATCACGAAATGCAACAATCGCGTGTAGAACCCCGGTGCAGGCCTAACTAAGTACGACCCAAATATGCATGCTAAAGAACATAGGACGAACAAGATACGTAGTGTTTATGTCTCCAGGGGCGGCTGAGTTACCTCGAGAAGTGGGTGGGGGTCCAAACACCCCCAAAAGAGACTTTCGTATAGCATTTTAAAGAATTTGGGGTCTGGAGGGGGGGGGGGGGGTGGCGGGGTCGAAACTCATGAAGCCCATACATCCACCCCCAGATCCTCCCCTGGTCTCTTGCATCTTCGTAACGTTTGCTTGACCCCTTCACTGCCGAGAAAAACCTCTCACTGCAAGAGGCATAGATCCTCATGAACCCCCGCGACTGCGGGGGCTCATGAGGATCTATGACTCTTGCTGACACCACGTTGTGCCCACGATCTCTGGACAGTTGTTGCTGTTGGTCGTCTAGTGAACACAGGGTTCAGAAACAATACGTACGTCTGTTGGCAGGGAAAAGGTTAACTCATTGGAGACGTGCCGAATGCGGATGCGATTGGCCGCTTATCCGTATTTGGCACGTCTGCAATGAGTTAAAGTAACCTGCTCCACGGTGGGCGTTGACTGCTAAAATTCCCCGATACGACAGGTTCTCAATGTTGTCTTGCCTCAACGAACACTTGTCCACCCTTTTTTTCACAATCCGTGTGGGTAGGCGCGCACAGCAGCTTTTTTTCCACTGCTTCTTGAACGTAACAGAAGGAACTCTCCTGCGTACAAAGGAGAAAAAGAACAGAAAATGCTCTCATTTTACGACGTTCAAACTTCGCGATTCAAGTTGGTCCTTACGTTCAGCCTTATAATTACTGTAAGACACGCTATGAACATTTATACACGAGACATTGCGATCTATTAACCCTTTACCGCCTGGCCGGTGTAGGTCGCTTTAAATAGTTAAGACGTAAGATCAATAATCCCAGAGCACCGCACGAGTAAGTTCAAAATTTGGGAAATGCGGTTAGGGTAGTTCGGGGTTTAACGTCCACGGCACCTGAGTGATAACGGACGGCGCTGACGGGCGGGCTATGGGAGACAGGCAAAGGGACTATTGCCTAGGGAGTAATAATAATAATAATAATAATAATAATAATAATAATAATAATAATAATAATAATAATAATAATAAAGATTTGTAAAGCGCTTGTTCTAAACGTAGCTCTAAGCTCTGATACAATGACAAAACTAAAAGCTAACATACACACACTCACACACACACACACACACACACACACACACACGCACACACGCACACACACACGCACGCACGCACGCACGCACGCACGCACGCACGCACGCACTCACATTATTAATATACATGACACTGGTGCTGAATTGTGCATGGCTGGGAAATGGACTGGTAAAAGGCAGCGTTGTAGAGGTGGGTTTTGAGAAATGATTTCAGGGAGGAGAGCGTTTGACAGTTACGGACAGGGACCGGGAGGCTGTTCCAAGTAGCGGGGACAACTGAGATGGGAGAAGGAACGACCGCCACGTGTTTTACATTTGAAATTGGGAAGGCAAAATTTACGTGTATCAGAGGAAGAGCGGAGGGTTCGAGATGGAGTATACAGATGGAGCAAGTCAGAGATATAGGCAGGAGAAGTCAGGTTGATAGAGCTAAAGCACATGCAGAACAGTTTATACAGAATGCGTTTTTGTACGACCTGAAAACTGATCAATTCAGTGGCACTGCAACTGATGCATTTTCATTCACCTTTCAACGGACAAGCTATGTATAGAGATAGCCCGTCTTTTTGCCTGGGCTTGGAAATGCGACCTTGGGATTACATTTTAATTGTTAAGAGAGATCACAAACACAATCTGTTCGTTTGGCAGCCAAGGGGTTAACTTCACGTGTGTGTTTTCCCTCAATAAATTGATGTATCCCGTCTCGCGAACTGAAACAGACGATTTCCAGAAATCAAAATTAGGTCGACATTTCACCTGTTTCAACGGAAACGGTGGATTAAAAGACCGGACAAACACTCGATATCGCGTGTTTGTCTGTAATTCACCTTTTTCGTGGAAACTTGTGTAATTTCGACCTTCTTCTGATTTCCACACAACGCCTACTCTGGATATGGGAACAACGCCCACCGCACGCGGCATTGGTTTGCCTTTTCGGGTTAGGTCGATCTGTGAGTGCAAATAGGCCGGGTGTAAATGCGTTAGGTGTATTTACGCGTGAAAACAGCGATCTGCACCCAATCAGCGTCAACAACGAAATTAATATCCACTGTCACCGCCGGTTTATCCTTGAATATACTAAGCCCTAATCAATCCCAAATAAATGTGACATATCGACCATTACAGGAGACTCCGTCACAGTGGCGTAGCCTACCTAGGCCCGAAGACCTTTCCTGACTGCAAAACGCGGAAACTTTCAGCCACAGAGCAGAAAACGAATTGATTTGGACATTGTAGGTCACTAATGAGGTTACGGTTAGGTCCAAAGACTACTGACAACGAACCACAGCGAAATCACGGCGGATAACAGGCTTGTATAGTCTGAGCAAAGTGTGCGTCGGTTTTTTTTCCGAATAACTTTTGAACAAGCCATATTTCAGGACAATGCTAAGAATGAAGAGTGATCACCAAACTTTGTCCCAATTTATTTTAAAACGTAGTTGTCTTTAATTAAACCCAATGGTTTACTCACTACCTTCGGGAGATCCTGGAGATGACCTGAATAAAAGTTGAAAACATCTACCCTGTTCAGGCATTAGTTTCCACTGACCTAACCCAGCAGCGAAACGTCTCCGGGCCCACTGTGGTCGTTGTGGGCCTTACAACTTTTGCTTACTGGGTACATCTCTGACGCTGAAACTGTGAGAAGTTGTGCGGATCAGACGTTTTGCAGGACCAAGTTATCTAACATTCAACATGGGTGGCGTGAAGTTCACCACGTGTCAGCGTTGTTGAGTGGGGAATCAGGGTATATTTCAGCTTTTAAAAAAATAGATCGTGTTCAAAAACTCTCAAGGGCAGCGGCTAATCCATTGTTGTCAAGACTAAAGAAAAAATTAAAAGTAAATTAGGACCAAGGTCGTCGGTCATATTTTCTTCTTAGAGTTGTCTTGAAATTATCTGCGTTCAAACGGTATTTGCACAAAACACGAGGCAAGCTTTGCTCAGACGGGCTTATACCATAAGCATTGACACCACTCCAAACATCTCCAAGAGGCATAGATCCTCAAGCGCCCTCCGGGCGCATGAGGATCTATGCCTCTTGGAGATGTTTGGAGTGTTGTCTAAGCTTATACAAGCTGGTTGTCAACCGTGCTTGAACTCTCATTCGCTCTCTCGATCGTTGCAAACGAAACCTCCCTATTAATACAAAACAAAACGGCGGATTACGTGACAAGAAGAAGTATGACTGGTTGCTATTCTGAACTTTGCAAAAAGGGCACACCACCTGAAAAAAAGAGGAAATTTTAACTTTAAGGCACAACCCTTGAACTAGTATCTGTAGATCTGTCGCCTAAACTGTAAAAAAGGTCTTCAGAGGACAGCTTCCAAGTTGGATTCAGAGACTGGGAACTTAACACATTATGACTTGGGACCGAAATCCCCAAATTTTGAAGTTGCCTTCTGAAGGACTGTGTGACAAGCCTAGAGGTAGATCGAGCATGACAGTTCAAGGGTGGTGCCAGAATAGCTTGGCGCCTATGGGCCCCAAGCTATTCTGGCACCACCCTTGAACTATCATGCTCAATCCATGCCTTGCTGTGGTGTTGCCCGGGGAGGGGGTGGGGAGGAGGAGAAAGACGGGGATGGGGTGGTGGTGGTGGTGGTGGTGGTGTGGGAGTGGAGGACTTTTTTTTTTTTGTTCATTTGTACAACTATCAATCCTAGGACTATCGACCAAAGCCCTGAAATACACGACAAATAGGACTATCGACCAAAGCCCTGAAATACACGACAAACAGGACACACTTACAAGCCCACTACCGCCGTAACTATTCAAAGATACATTTCTGTAACAGATGTTTAAGAAACGCTACACACAGGTCTAGAGCTATGGTTCATTTAGACACAGCAGAATCCAGTTCAGCACACGTCGTCTTTATATCAAGTAAATTGTCAATGACTACACTCCGATCTATAAATACAACGCTATCAGTGCTAGAAACACGCGTGATTACGCGTGTGCTTTTGCTGCGTGTCCCAACTTCTGTTAAATTTCATTAGGTGTGTCGACAAGGCATAATAAACACAAATGGTGCTGAAATTAGTCTTCAAATTTACGCGTAATGGTATTTTAAACCGGACAAAATTTTGGTTGACAACAGGACCGAATTATTTCGGACAAAAGTCGAGTTATGTTGATCACACGACCTATAAATCTAACCCGAGTTAAATTAGCGCGGGCCAGCTAACCCACCAAAGGAGGTGGGTTAGCGGTTTGTCCGGATTCAGTCTGAGAAATGACATCGCCGGCAAAACTGCATTTTGATGAAACTTAACATAACAAAGTTTCATGAAACCACACACCAAGTATTACACATCGTGCACATAACTATAATCACAAATATAAAAATTAAGGTATATATTTACATATGTATAATATATTTATATAATTACATATGAAGTGAATAGTGAAAGGTTGGTTAACCACCGTTGAACTATCATCGCCCGTATGTCTTCAGAAGACAGTTCGCAAACTCGACCTTAACTCATTCAGCCCCGACATACCAAAACACGACATGGATCGAGCATTATAGTTCAAGAGTGGTGCCAGAATAGCTTGGCGACCATAGGCGCCAAGCTGTTCTGGCACCACCATTGAACTATCATGCTCGATCTTTCTCTAGAATTGTAATACAGTCCTTCAGAGGGCAACTTTAAAATTTGGGGATTTCGGTCTTGGGGTAGAGTGTATTAAAGCTCGGGCTGTTAGCATGTTCGTGGTCCCAGAATGTTTGTGGTTCCAGAACGTCACGTGTGATTTCAGACAGTGTGTGGTCTCAGAACGGGTGTGATCTCGCATCGTGCTAGGTTTCAGAGCGTCTGTGGTCTGAAAACGTCTGTGATCTCAGAAAGTGTTTGGTCTTAACTCATTCGAGACGTTCGGCATCCGGATACGCGGCTGAAGTCGCGTATCCAGATGTCGTTCGTCTCGAATGAGTTAAAACGTTTTGTCTCGAATGGTGTGTGTCTCTGATAATGTGTGGCCTCGGAAAGTCTACGGTCACAGAACAGAAAACGTAAGTCTTGCGTGAGTTATTTCAAAATTACTTTCAGACAATTTGCAGCGATTTGACAGTTTGTATGACGTCATGCAAAGCGATCCTCAGGCGCCCCCAGAAGGAGGTCCTCGCGTTAAGACAGTCGTCCCACTCGATGTAGGTCGTCGTCCGCATCACCGCCAACATGGCGCCCGTCAGGTCACGTGACATCGTCTCTTGTAGCGTCACCAGCACTAACACGTCATCACGATCCATGACGCAAGTCTGGCACATCTTCAGCTCAAATTGGCACCACTCGCTGCGGGCGAAGTGCGGGGAGAAGACCATGAGAAGTTTGTCGCTCTCGTCCACGCAGTCCGAGATGTTGTCGATGATGTGTTTGCCGGGGATGAAGTCCCGCTGGTGGATACACACCCTGAGACCCCACTGACCCTCCAGCTCGGGCAGTAACTCTTTCAGCACCCAGTCCACGTCCTGCCATAGCGAAAAAAAGCATTAGTGTTAGTGAGGGGGGTCTGTTTACTCAATGCTGTTTAGTGTGGTGTCATGAAAAGATGAAGGAACTCTTAACTCATTCGAGACGTGCCGCTAATGCCGCGTATCCGGAGGCGGCACGTCTCGAATGAGTTAATTGTGGATGAATCTTCGGGGCGGATCTGCAGCGGTTTTATATGTAAGGAAAACACCACGCGCTACTCCGCCTTCATGAAAACAATTATAGACAGATTGCATACGGTCTTGAGGTCGCGAAAGCCATTCAGCATAAGCACACATACACGCACGCACGAACGCAACCAAGCTAGACCTCGATCCCTCGCCCGTAATTTTTTTTCTCAACCGAGTTCCGAAACGCAAGCTCTACGAATCACGAAACGCGATAGCGTTTGAGCCAAAACAGCTAAGCCACCGCAAACTCACAACGCCAAACGCGGAACAGTGAGTTTACAGAAACGATAATTAATACATATCGCAGAAATTCACGCGGGTCAAACTCATTACTGGCTGCTGCTACAGTCACTTGGACCACTGTTTACGGTAGACAACATCGGCCTAAATGAACACGCCAGCACGTCAAACAACGAACGGAGTTTGTAAAATTTAATTTTATAGCATGTCAAAAAACGCTAAAAAAATTAATAAATAATAAAAAAAAAATCAGATCGCCAAACTTTTGCCTGATAAAACATTTTTGTGTATGGCAGCACATCAATGAAAAGTGCTGGGATGAGAAGAAAATAGTGTAAACTAGGTCCTTTTGCACTTGAAAGGGTAAGATGTTACGTTTTAGTGTGATTTTTCAGCTCCTGAAAAATAAGATAAATAGCACAGTTTTTCCGCTCCACCAGCAAAACTTCTACATATCCAAAAATTCACAGAACATTGCTTTCTTGGGTGTGCCTCCACTCAGATACTTTGAATAAGTACTTTAATCAAAGATCACCCCTGTCATAATAATAATAATAATAAGCGCATTAAATAGGCGCTTTATCCCAATTGAAAATCGGCTCAAAGCGCCGCCGCGAACTGAACCCAACAAGCACGCTCACGTGAATCACGCGCATTCACTCACACACTGAACGTAAACACAGAACTTTCACGTGGTGCTAAGGGCAAGCTCAAGCGAGCTACTGTAGTTTTTGGAAATTCGAAATCGTTTGTATTTGAAATTTGATTAAGTGGACTGAAACTGATACCAAAGTCATTACAATCAATAAAACAAACAGGTCACTGAACTACAAATTTGCTTTAATTTTTTTTTAAATAGATAAAGAAAATGTTAACCATTTCCACAAGACAGCTTCATTAAAATTTATGTACGTATTTATCATATAACACTCAGTTTAAAATATTACCGTTTAGTACACTAATTAAGCTTTTTTTGTCTATCGTATTGAAAATACGGTAGAGTTTGGGATGGGGCTGGCGCGTTCCGTAGAATGCAAAGGACGTAACAAGCGGGCGGGGCTCATGGTCTGGCAAAGAAGTAAGAAGATAAAAATGACGTCACGTCTAGCCACTCTAACCTTGTTGTCGAACTTTGTTTTGGCGCGAAGCGCCGTATGTGCGCATGTATGTATGTATGTATGTGTGTATGTGTGTGTATGTGTATGTGTGTGTGTGTGTGTGTGTGTGTGTGTGTGTGTGTGTGTGTGTGTGTGTGTGTGTGTGTGTGTGTATATATGTAAACACGAGAATATCGTATATTTATGTACGCACTACAAGCTTGGAACTTGGCGAAATACTTTATTCAAGGGTGGCTAAGAGAGCCTCCGAGCATATAGTAACTGGATGTCTCATTGAAGTCATAAAAGACCGTTTATAGATAGTCGGTTGACCCAGATTAGGTACACGCTGGACTGCAAGTTTTGGAACCACTATTTACTCCCATCAAACAGTCAGCCCTGGAAGAGGCTGTGTGGAACAAAGCAGTCAGCTCTGGAAGAGGCTGCATGCCTTTCGGATGTGACGTGAAGCATCGTCACAGTGTGCAGGGCATCGTGAGACAAGCGATGCCATGATGTGAAGATTATAGTGACGTCATTTTGCTGCTCGTGGTATTCTTCTTCTTCAGTGACGCTACTCCTGCCCACAGAGCGTATTAATGGTGGAGAGCGCCATTTGTCCGTCTTTATTTGTGTGCGCCGGTGTATGTGTTGATCAGAGGCTGGCTTAGAGAGGAGGGAAATGGATCAGAAGGATAAGCTTACAAATATGAACAACTCTGAATGTTCCTAAAAGAAAAACGCATGTGAGCTCCAAACAATACGCTTTGGGATGAAATCCTCATCTTGTTTAAACACTTTAATACGATGGCTCTATGGAACTTTCAAACTACAATAATGACCTCATTTTTCCTGTCCGCGCAATGGAAGTTTTAAACTACAATAATGATATCATTGTTCCTTACAATGGAACTTTCAAACTACAATAACGACGTCATTTTTCCTGTCAAGCGAAATAAACGTTAACTTTTGTTACCATCATAATGTGTAATTAAGTGAAATCTTTTAATCTCCAAGATCTTGTTGATAAAATGGCGGGAGCTAGATCTAAAATCTCTCCCATTGCAGTAGCTGTCAGGGGCTTGTGCATTGACTACAGCCCTCCACATCAGTTTATGGTGGAATTAGCTCGCCAGGAAGGTAACATTTTTCGAGCCTTCCTTTCTTTTTAATAGTCGCTTTTAGTGTTACAGTATACAGCACCGAAAGAGAGACTAAAATATCTGTCACTGGTTCAACTGTTTAATTTCTTTATGCGAGTGGCGATTGTTTCATACGTTCTGAAAGAATCGCCAAACACAAAAAAAGAAATTAAACAGTTGAACAATTAACACATATTTTTCGGAATGAGTAAATCCTTTTACGTTGATGTTCTCTTTGGATTCCTCGGTGGGATTTCATCGTGTGTATGAGGAATTGCAGTTTTGGCCAGTGTTTTACGCCAAACGCCCTTTTTTTGGTTTGGATTGTTCTGCCGATGTCGGCAGAACTATTTGTTGAGCTTCCGTTTCGGAATCAGCAGAACTATGTGAGGACCTTGCGCTACGGAACTACGCGGAGATAAGAAATTTCGCCTCCCTCCTGGGACCCACCTCTTCAGCATAAGCCACAAAGACGTCATAAGTGAGCCTGCGCTGCTGGCCCGTGTGACATCGACCCATGTCCCGCCCTCGGCAAACCTCGTATAGCAACAGCCGACAGTGCCAGCGGTATCCGAAACACAGGGAGAAGGCGGCGAGTGACAGGAGGATCAGACTCGTGAAGACAATGATCAGCACGGACGTCATACTGCTCAAGATGCACGCCTACAACATCAACAACATTAATCATTGCAGCATGAATGTTGTTTCCTGATGCTGTCAGGGAATATTATGAAGTAAATTACCCCAACAGGCTGTGAGCTAGGGCTAACATCCTCCCAACAACATCTTCTGCAAGGTATTCTTCCTGAAATGATTATCGCCGGTGTAATCTAAACAAAACGCGTAAGCAATTGTCAGGAATATCCAACAAAAAGTCATTTTTGAATAATGTCTGTGTTACGTGGTAGTCGTAGCCGTAATATGATGCTATCACACCAGACGCAATCATGTAGGGTTTTTGTAAAGAAACTTCACTCAGTTGCAACTCGTCACACAAGGTTTTATACCACACTGGAGTAACAGTTCCAACAATATTTTATTCTCACGATGCAATCTCAGCACAATGCATCCTCAAATGCATCCTTACTTTGGTACACTCCACAATTCTGATACACTGAGTCTCCCATACAATGCACACATAATACGCTAACACTCACTTTTATACTATTACAGATTTCCAGAACAATCCCGCAAACTACACAGCTCAACCAATCAGAAAAGAAAACGTACCCAAAACTCATTAAATTTCATGACAAAAAACACTTTAGATCTGTCTACAATCTTCCACTAACATCTAGGTGCATTCTGTAAACTCCGTGCATGTAGCAAAAAGTACTGCAAAGCTTTGATGTCATATTTGAGTGCACTATAACGATCGCGGCCATGGCCCGAACCTTCCAATCCGACTTTGTAACAAAGTAGCGAAAATATGCATCATTCTAGCTACATAACAAAAATCGATCGCAACTCTCCAGAAAACGAATTACACTAAAAAGGTACGTGATTCTTATCCAAAATAACTCAACTGAACATCGGATCTTTCCTATGATCAACACGATGCCCTAAAAAGAATAACACAACCACAAACGTAACATTAACCCCATTTTAGAACGAAATTTCACAACATTTCTTCTCAAACCTCAAAACACGGTTGTGGCTGTGTTAATCTACACAGAACTATAAACACTACCAATTTCACATCAAAAATCAAATCAAATAAACTACTCTGGTATAATCGTTTCACATTTAATAATAATAATAATAATAATAATAATAATAATAATAATAATAATAATAATAATAATAATTACGGTATTTATAATGCGCTTATCTTATAATAAGTATAACTCTAAGCGCGCACTCACAACTCGCACACGCATGCGCACGCTTTATACAATAACTCACGTACCACAAATAGTGAAAATACATTACGGCGGTAAGCTTGGGGTGGGGAGTGTGGTGATGTAGTGCTAGAACTGTTGAAAGAGGTGAGTTTTGAGAGCGGACTGGAAGGAGGAGAGAGAGTGTTTCTGACGGAGAGAGAGTGGGAGAGTGTTCCAGGTGGATGGTCCGTATACTGAGAAGGAGCGGGGGCCGAAAGTGCTGAGTTTGGTGCGGGGGATGAGGAGGCGGAGAGGGTCGGAGGCGGAGCGGAGGGAGCGGGAAGGAGTGTAGGGGCGAAGTAAGTTGGAGAGATAGGTAGGAGCGTAGTTGTTCAGAGATTTGTAGCAGAGAGACAGAATCTTGTATTGGATGCGTTGGGAGATGGGGAGCCAGTAAAGGAGCTTGAGCAGGGGAGTGATGTGGTCGGAATGTTTCTTTCTAAGGACGAGGCGGGCAGCATTGTTCTGTCCAGACCAAAAAGGTGACTGTTTGTTTGTTTGTCTATTTTGACAAAGGGTATTTACCCGAAATATTAATAAATTGTGTTGTACCCGTCTTTTCTAAGCGTGTTTCTTTCTCCGTTGGGTACTTCTTAGCATTGTTCTGGACGCGATGGAGAGTGAGAGTGGTGGAGTGAGGAAGGCCGGAAAGGAGAGAGTTGCAGTAGTCGATGCGAGATAAGATAAGAGAGACAGCGAGTTTGGTGGCAGCTTCGGTAGTGAGGTATTTTCCAATCTGACTGATGTGGCGGAGGTGGAAATAACATGCCTGGGCCGTGGCGTTTTCCGTGTCCCGAACAAAGAAAAGAAATGTTCCTTTAAGCTACTCTACTCAGGTAATCCGCTCCAAAATTCTGTGAACCCTTGATAGTCTGTAACTTAATGTCAAAGCTCTGTAAGAACAGTGCCAAGTCATGAGATGGGTAGACTTCAGATAGTTCAAGGGTTGATGTTCCTGGGACAAATACTGTCTGTTTCATGAGTTTACGGTAGTCCACACACACTCGGTTGGATCCATCTGGTTTCTTCACGATGACCACTGGGGATACATATGGCGACTTGGACTCCTTGATAACAGCCAGGTCCCGCATCTCCTTTATGTCTTTCTTCAGTTCTTCCCTCGTGTTGTAAGGTAGACAATATGGCTTGCTGCGAACAGGCTCGTTTGATGTCAGATTAACTTCATGCTGGATGGTGTCTGTAGTCCCTGGGTCAGGCGTAAACCGATGTTTAAATTCCATAGTTAGGGCTCTCAGCTCTTCTTGTTGTGCCTAGGTCAGTTTTTGACCGAACTGGGTGTCTTCAATACACTATTTGTAGCGGAGTTCTTTAGGTCGAACAGGTTTTCGTCGTCTACTCTATCGTCAGCAGCCAGACGCACCGACGCCGCTTGTTGTGGTTTGTCCTGACGACCTCTCTCAACGTACTTCTTCAGCAGATGCGCGTGGTAAATCTTCATCTTGTTGTTGACCTTGACTCTGTAGTCGTTGATATCAACCACTGCGTCAACCACGTACGGTCCCTTTCACTGCATCAGGAGTTTGTTGTTGTCGGTGGGAAGAAGAACCAACACCTGGTAACCTGGCTGGAACCTACGAGGTTTGGCTTTACGGTCATAATAATGCTTCCCCTTGCTCTGCGCTTTCTCGTTCTTCTCGAGCCATCGTGAGGGTATCCTGCAGCTTTTTTCTCATCTCAAAGACTTTGTGGTAGCTGATCTTTACCTTAGACGCGTTGATGTCTTTGGTCCACAGCTCCTTCAAGATGTGCATGGGTCCCCTTACACTCCTGCCGTCAAGTAATTCAAAGGGGGAGAACCCTGCCGAATCCTGGCGAAATTCACGGCCACGAAGAGCAAGGCCGGCATTGATGTACCTATGACACAACCTTGGTAAATCAGCACACAGTTTGATAAGCACAGTCTTCAATGTTCCGTTATACATTTCAACCAACCCTTTACACATGGGGTGGTAAGGGGTCGTAGTGAGGTGTCGGATGCCGATTGACTTCCTCCATGCAGTCGGAGACGAACTGGGTCTCTAGATCTCTCAAGATCTCCTCAGGAATCCCCAGATGGCTGAACATGTCCACGAGCGCCTCTGCCAATATTATACAAAATAACAACTGAACATCGGATCCTTTATCACACATGCCCTAAAAAGAATAACACAACCACAAACGTAACAGTCTGTTTGGGTATCTGCAAACCCCTCCCCCCCCCCTTTCCCCTCCCCCCCCCAATCCCCCACCTCCCCTCCCCCACACACCTTTGTTATGAGGAAAACAGACGACAAAAAGACCAAAACAAGTGCCACCGTTTTTCAACAAAATACCGGTCAATCCATCCACTGGCATACCGAACCAAGCCAACGATCCTCCTCCCCTCCAACCCCCTCCCCCCCCCCCGCCCGCCGCCGCCCCATCCCCCGACCCCTTCTTGCCGGCCCTCGCCCCCCCCCCCTTCACCCTCCCCCCCTCCCTCACACACACAAACAAAGCAAATAAACATCAACTCGTTCAAGTCAGGTTCACTCGAACAAAACATTGTATTGAGCAACATTTTGCTTGATATAGTGCCGATAGGGCATTCACTGGAGTGACTATGTCACCAACGTCGAGGTCCTTGAACAGGCTGAAACTGTGAGCATCGAGGCTTTGCTGCTGCGGACACAGCTCCGCTGGGCGGGGCATGTCTCCAGGATGGAGGATCATCGCCTACCAAAGATCACCCTGTTCGGCGAGCTTGCTACTGGACACCGTGACAGAGGGGCACCAAAGAAGAGATACAAAGACTGTCTCAAGAAGTCACTTAGTGCCTGCCAAATCGACCACCACCAGTGGTCTTCGCTTGCTGCGAACCGTGACACCTGGCGCTCCACCATTTACAAGGCAGCTTTCTCCTTTGAGGACTCTCACAGAGCTAGCCTTAAGGAGAAGCGGCTCAGGAGAAAAAACAGAGATGCCGCAGCTCAGAACCCTGGCCATACCTTCCCCTGCAGCCACTGCGGTCGAACCTGCCTGTCTCGGATTGGCCTCCGCAGCCACGAACAAGCCTGCAGACGTCGTGGGCAACTCCTATAAAATCTTCGTTCGCGAAGTCAAGCCAAGAGGGGAGAGTGCCGATAACAGGCAAATGTGATTACGAGACCCGAATCAAAATGTCCGAGTCGTATGACGAGGACATACGTTATTCGGGGTCAAGTAATTACATCTGTCGGTTATCGGCACTATATCAAGCAAAATGTTGCTCAATATAATTTATGTACACAGTCCAAAACAAAACATTCATTTTACGGCTGATTGCGGTGTTCAGACAAAACACATGGATGTCAGACGACTGCATATCGCTGTGGACTCAGCGCGTAGATTTCGTCTGACTATGAACAAATCCAGAGCTTTGTATAACCGTGCGTGTTGCTGGGTAAATTCTACGTGTAACTAGATCACGCGTAATTGCGGAAAATGCCAGCGGGTTTATTTATTTAGTTCTTTTCTCAGGTTGTCGATATCGCCAGCTGACATCTCGTCAATTTCACTAGTCAGTCCAGCGACTCGGGCGTTACCTGACGTCTGTTCTCCGTTCGTGTGTGTGTATAGGATGTACATTGCGAGCGTTCGTACACACTAAGAAGTATTTCATTACTACTACATATAAGGAGCTTGTTAATGTTGCTGGATGAAAATATTTCGCGTTTCCGTTTTAAAAAAAGTGCCTATCTTAAAGATCGAATCTTGGCGCTCAAGGGATTTTGAAAACGGAAGTATATCAAACAAATTCATGAATATTAATTTGCTTGTTATACAATATATCAATACATGTGTCAAAGAAGGAAAAACTGTATGGAGTGGGTACATTACGGGATAATGTATTATACACCAACGTATGCTAGACGGGCGCTATCGTGTTGCAAATGACTCACCTGCTCATTCAGGTAAAACTCCTGCACGGTGGTGTTTTCCAAGTTGACGCAGCGGTAGCCCTGGCCCGTGTAGCTCCGGAACTTGCCCGGGGACTGCTTGAGCCAGCCTTGAAACCACAGAATGTCACAGTCACACTGGAACGGGTTGTCTGAAAGATCTACCTCTTGTAGCCTGCACACACACACACACACACACACACACACACACACACACACACACACACACACACACACACACCACACACACACACACACACACACACACACACACACACACGCGTTTCACACAAATTCACACACATACACACATACATACACACATACAGACACACACGCATGCACGCACGAACGTACGCACACACACACACACACACACACACACACACACACACACACACACACACACACACACACACACACACACACACACACACACACACACACACACTTATGTCACCTTATTTTTTTTTCAGACGAAGTAAACTGTCGTATATTCAACCTTCATGAACAGCTCGAAAGAGGCGACCATCGTCAACAAGAGGCATATACTCCCATACAGGTACAGAACGTATGTGAATCTATGTCTGTTGTAGATGGAAGGACCTGCTTAAATGCACAGTAATGGCGTCGTGTAATTCCCACTTAAAGGGACACACCCGACCTTTTTCAGGCTTCAGTTCGCAAAAAGCTTTTACTGGGATTCAGTGTACATACCCACCAAATGCTTTCTTTCGTCCGTTCAAAGTGAAAAGAGTCCCACCGGAATCTTTCCTAGGATCCCAGGAAAGATT
This sequence comes from Semisulcospira habei, assembly GCA_036245525.1. Taxonomy (NCBI): domain Eukaryota; kingdom Metazoa; phylum Mollusca; class Gastropoda; family Semisulcospiridae; genus Semisulcospira; species Semisulcospira habei. Next base: position 80,473,668 of record BTPG01000008.1, on the reverse strand, counting down.
GCTTGTGATGGGCGATAGTAGCTGACGTCATAATTATTCTATACGACCTTAGGTCATCTGCATAATTATAACCGATGAGAGACAAGATGGCGGACGAAACAGTGAAGAAAAAAAGCAAGTATCAACGACATTGACAGACTCGGTAATTGCGGAAGAGAAGAAAGAGGAAGAGAGACAAGATACCCCTACGTAGAATTATCGGCCAAGGGAATATGGACATGTGGCAACGCGTAAAACAAGAGCTTGGCTTGACCACCCACCCGGAATTTGTCACTTTCCTGCTGAATCAGTAAGTAATGTACTATCTGTGTCGAACTTCCTATAGTTCCGCGAGCGCTACTGATTTTCAGATTTCATGATCTTCAGTAGAATTTATCTCTTACTGATTTAGCAAGAGTTTAAATCTGTTTTATCATATAGTTAAAAGCTAGTTATCACATTTTATGCTGCAGAGATCTGAAAAAAAAAAACTACGGTGTGTGTCAAAGTTGCACATCGCTGGTCGTAACCTGTTTTTGTCTGTGCCGGCTCTCATTCACTCGATTCAGAGAGGTAGTGTTTCTGCTGCGAGGGTAAATTTGTGGTTTCTGATGATGCTTTACGTAGACCTCGACCTTTGAGACGTGAAATTGACTGCAGTGCAGAAAGTCAGTATTAATACCAATGTTCTGTTTCAATGATGGAAGACGGTGCGCGTTTCCGAGGGGCTAAGGCTCAAACTAGGCACCCTAGACTCATGCTCTTTTTGCGAGCGCCAAAGATTCGCATCCCCCTCGGTGCACTACGGTGCACAATCGTTACTAGTAAATACTAGCAGACTATGATCGAGGGGAACCCGCATTGAGAATTTGACAGCAATGCGAGTACGGAAGGTTTATTCTACTTTCTCGTGAAAAATTACGTCAAAGGGATGCCGGAGAACATCAGTGCACGTGTACACTGACACGTGTGTACATCACACCGATGACCTCGTGACTGACCTGCAGTATTGTGATACACTGCCCGGTAGCCGGGTTCTGCCTTATAACGTAGGCTCATAAATATGCATATTAATTCAAAACGAGGCCGATGCAGACGATATATTTGCGACTCGGGTACAAAAACAATGCACTCTCCAAACGATGAATTTCGACATTTGTCTTTGTATTTACATCATAAAACTATAAGATAGTACACAAAGGACCCATACACATACTGTCAGCAGTATCTGTTGCAGACAGTTTTCTGGCTGTGTTGAGATGCTTGATCCTTGGGAATATAACTTTGAGGCTTGGCCGTGTCGGCAGCGCATTATGTCGGGTTGATTCCTGCACGAATCACCTCGACAAAAAGCGCTACCGACAGCCAAAGGGTTACCAGCACGTTGTACTTTCACACACTGAAACACAGGTTACCAGCACGTTGTACTTTCACACACTGAAACACAGGTTACCAGCACGTTGTACTTTCACACACTGAAACACAGGTTACCAGCACGCTGTACTTTTACACACTGAAACACAGGTTACCAGCACGCTGTACATTTACACACTGAAACACAGATTACCAGCACGTTGTACTTTCACACACTGAAACACAGGTTACCAGCACGTTGTACTTTCACACACTGAAACACAGGTAGTTACCAGCACGTTGTACTTTCACACACTGAAACACAGGTTACCAGCACGCTGTACTTTTACACACTGAAACACAGGTTACCAGCACGCTGTACATTTACACACTGAAACACAGGTTACCAGCACGCTGTACATTTACACACTGAAACACAGGTTACCAGCACGTTGTACTTTTACACACTGAAACACAGGTTACCAGCACGCTGTACTGTTACACACTGAAAAGCAGGTTACCAGCACGCTGTACATTTACACACTGAAACACAGGTTACCAGCACGATGTACTGTTACACACTGAAACACAGGTTACCAGCACGCTGTACATTTACACACTGAAACACAGGTTACCAGCACGTTGTACTGTTACACACTGAAACACAGGTTACCAGCTCGTTGTACTGTTACACACTGAAACACAGGTTACCAGCACGCTGTACTGTTACACACTGAAACACAGGTTACCAGCACGCTGTACTGTTACACACTGAAACACAGGTTACCAGCACGTTGTACTGTTACACACTGAAACACAGGTTACCAGCACGCTGTACTGTTACACACTGAAACACAGGTTACCAGCACGCTGTACTGTTACACACTGAAACACAGGTTACCAGCACGCTGTACTTTTACACACTGAAACACAGGTTACCAGCACGCTGTACTTTTACACACTGAAACACAGGTTGCCAGCACGCTGTACTTTTACACACTGAAACACAACTTAGGCTAATCGTTGACAATTGCCTTCTGAACAGTAGTGTGGCAAGACGTTTCTCATTGCGGCAACACAACCTCCAAAATACAAACAGGGGTATGGAGGAGGAGTCAAGCAACAGTCCAGTAATTTTTTTTTTTTTTAGGGGGGGGGGGGGGAGAGGGGTGGGGAGGGGTTGCCCAGTGCGCAAAGGCCATGGGACCGACGTCGGCCGGTGTTGGCCAGCCCACGGCTTTGCGCGGGCCAACAGCAGCCAACGTCGGCCCGAAGGCCTAATGCGCATTGGGTGTGCGTGGAAGGGGGTGGGGTGGGGTGGAGGAGCAGGAGCATAATGTAAACCAAGATGGGATGAACCATAACTCACAAAATCCCTTCTATATGAGAGCTGTCCTCGCTGTCAATGGTCTTTACCCTTTTGTGTTTGATCTGATTCTGATGTTGAATTATCTCCTATTGAAAAAGTCTCGCAGATCTGCCAACGCGTCAGTGAGTTCTTTAAGGGGCGCAGGACATACGCGTCATTGGTTTGTCAAACGTCATTTATCATGACGTAAGTTTTATTTTGTACGTAATTTTATATTTTATATGATATGAGTTTCACTTTCGCTTCATAGGTTTAAGAAAATGGTGACAAAACTAGAACTTCACGGTACAATTTCAATCTTGATATAATTTGTGTGAAAGCAGGTTGACTTTACCTAGCTACATGATATACTAAGTACACGGGTCACCTGCATGCTCTTCTGAAAGCACGTCGATGTGTGTGTATGTGTGTTAGTGCGTGCGTGCGCGCGCGCTCCAAACATCTCCAAGAGGCATAGATCCACATGCGCCTAGAGGGCGCATGAGGATCTATTTCTCCTGGAGATGCGCGCTTGTTTAAAAAAGAGAGAGAGAGAGAGAGAGAGAGAGAGAGAGAGAGAGAGAGAGAATGAATGAATGAATGAATGAATGAATGATACTTTATTTCTCAAGGATGGAAACAATAGGCGCACAGGCCTCTTTTCATGTTTGTCCTTGCTAAACTACAACATTAAGAGAGATGCGCGCTTGTTTAAAAGAGAGAGAGAGAGAGAGAGAGAGAGAGAGAGAGAGAGAGAGAGAGAGAGAGAGAGAGAGAGAGAGAGAGAGAGAGAATGACGTCATATTTAGAGTATTATGTCAGTGTGTGCGTGGTGACGGAGTTGCCTCTTTTACGTCACCGCCACTGTCTGACTTTCTCTAGAAGTAAAGTTTTTTTTCTTTTTTATTGCTTTAATTTTTTTCTGAAAAGAATTAATTTTTACTAAGAAGTTGAAAGGATACAAAGCTGGCTAACAAACTCATCCAATGACTTTCTCCAAACACGCTATGTGCAAAAGTTCCAGTAAATATGATAAAAATTACGGACTGTAATCTGGGTCAACCGACTTTAAATAAACGGTTGTTTTTGTCTTCAATGAGACATTCAATTACAATATGCTTGGAGGCTCTCTTAGCCACCCACTTAAGAAAGTATTTCGCCAAGTTTCAAGCTAGTGTGTACAGCCGTTGGAGATTCTCTTGTTTACATACACACGCACATACATACATACATACACACACACACACACACACACACACACACACACACACACACATACATACATGCATAGATACATACATATACACACACATAATACATACATACATACATACATACATACATACATACGCACATACATACATACATACGAACATACGGCGCTTCGCGCCAAATGTACGTTCAGCAGCGAGGTTAGCGTAACTTGACATGATGTAATTTTTATCTTTTTTACTTCAATTGTTAGAGGTTTAGCCTGCCCGCCTTTGACATCATGGACATGCTATTAAATTCGCCCCACCGCGACCCGTCCTAAAATGTCCCTTCTTTAAGCAGAAGGGACTTAAAAAGAAACAAAACACGCTTCATGTTTCATAGACATTTTGTACCCGATCATTCTAAACCATCGATAAGTCTGGACAGAAACATGCGTGCAGACAAACAAGTACTGTTTATCAAAATAAAATGGGGCGGTCTGTGACGCACTGGTTAAGGCGCCTGCCACCAATACTAAAGGTGCAAGGTTCGATTCCGGTTTCAGGCGTCGGACTTTTCTCCTCGATTAAGTATCACCGTTAATTTGGGCGGACCGTCGGGGGTTCTTTCTCCGGGTACTCCGGCTCTTCCTCCCCCTCCACTTTGGTATCAGTTTCAGCCAACTTAATAAAATTTCAAATACAAACGATTTCCAAAAAAACAACTTCAGTAGCTCGCTTGAGCTTGCCCTTAGCACCACGTGAATGTTCTGTGTGTACGTACATTGTGTGAGTGAATGCGCGTGATTCACGTGAGCGTGCTTGTTGGGTTCAGTTCGAGGCTACATTATGCGCATTGAGTTATATTATAAATATAAGAAATGCGCCATATAAATATCATGTAATAAAATCCTTCAGCCAATGAAATGACTATCAATTGTCCTTGTTCCAATCTGCTGACAGATGAAAAGGCCAGTACGTCCCTACAATGTAGGAACCATTCAGTCTACACAGCGGTTCTTTTGTTGTTGTTGGTAACGTCAAAACGCTGCACAGTGAGTGGAAATCGTTCACTCTCCTGCACATAGACGTTACAGCATGCTGTTTACTGTTGTTTAACGAAGGCCCGAGAATCTTTGACCTACGTAAGCCTAAGCATTTCTTGCTCATGGGGCCGCAAGAAATCACGAACTCGTCGGGTCGTAAGTCTATTAATATAATTATAGTAATAGATTAACTTATGGTCGGGTGGATACATCCCAATGCCGAAAAGGCCATCGGGCCGACGTCGGCCCGATGGCCTTTTGCGCATTGGGATGTTGGGGAGCGGAGCGGGAGGGGGGTGGTGGAGAACGAGAAGTCACGTCGATGGAATTCCCGCCCTGGCTCTGCTGTTAGCGCCTCCTTTCGGTTTACCTGTTTACTAATCTGACCTGCCCTTTTGAAACAGCGCAGCATGCGAAGCGGCCCGTGGGAGAGGGGCCTAAACCGCGCAGTTGACATCGGCATTTTATCATTGAAATGCTCGCAAAAACAGTTACATGCGGTTATAATAATAAAAACAAATCATGCCTTAGATGTAGAACATGCCATATTGAGGATTTTTTTTTGTTGGTGCAAATAAAATAATCACTTAGTCAACACGTACCTTTGACAAGTGGCATCGCCAATAGCTGTGGCGGCAATGGATGTGAAGCGATTGTTGTTAAGGTTCAGAACTCTCAGCTTGTCGAGCTGGTCAAAAGCGCCGTCAGGAATGTTGGTCAGAGAGTTCTGGTACAGGTTCAGATCCATCAGCTCAGGTACGATGGTAAAGGTGGTGGGCGTGATTTGTGAAATCTGATTGTAACCCAAGTACAGCCTTTCCAAGAGAGGCACATGTCGCAGCAAACGATGCAATCTATCCTCCGTGACCGACTTAAAGTTGTTTCCGTCAAGGTATAATATGAACAGATTGGAGAGACCCCCAAACACGTCCTCATCCACCACAGACGTGGAGAAGTCGAGTTCGCACAGCGCCATATCCAAGTAGGTCAAAGCAGAATTGTTGAAAACAAAACCTTCCACTCTTCTGATTTGTTTTTCCATCCGTTTCACCTCCAGACTATTCAGAACTGGAAATCGTTGTGAGGAAAACATGCCACTTGGGAAATACATCAGACGGTTGTACTTAAGATCCATTTTTCTGAGTCTGGGTAGGCACACAGGGTCGCGGATTTCAGTGATAATGTTGAAGTCGAGATGTAGTTCTATTAGGTTGGGAAAGAGCGATCGCCTGGTGCCGGTCTCACATGTCTGCGGGAAGACTGTTAGAGCGTTGTTGTGGAAACTGAGGTATTTAAGTGATGATAAAGAGGCAGTCTTCAGATCAGTCATCACGTTGTCCCAAATGGAGAGGTTCTTGAGGCTGTGTAGTGGCTGAAATGCCGCCATGTCAAGGGACTTGATGAGGTTCCAGCTGAAGTCCACGTGCTGTAGGCTGGCCGCTATGGGCGTGTCCACAAACAGCCCGAGGGGGACAGGCCCCAGAGCCCCGCACTTGATGTCCAGTGTCCTCAGGGTCGGGATGTTCCAGACCGGCGCCAGAGCGGTGTAGTTGAGGTGGTTACCTCCTATCAGCAGCGTGTCCAGGCGGGGCAGCCCCGTGAAAGCCGTGTCCGCCAGGTGGGTCAGCCCGTTATTGTAGAGGTCCAGCAGCCAGACCGTGGCCGACACGTTGAGAAAGAAGCCGTGCGGGAGCATGGCCAGGTGGTTGCTGGAGAAGTTGAGCACCTGGACGTTGTCCATCACACGCGGCACGTACGTCAAGTTGCCACGGTTGGAGGAGCAGTCCAGAGTGTAGTTGTTACATCTACACAGGTCCTGGAAACACGGATGCATGACGAGGTATGGGCTGACGGGTGTGCCCCAACAGTGGATGGTTTGGCATTGTGGACACAGGGTCAGCATAAAGACGAATAGGACGGGGAGACAACCCGCTACGCGAGGTATCACGCTGTCCATGACAGACGACACAATGACTGATCAGCTACCAGTAGTGCGAACAAGTGAAACACACATGCATGCTGTGTCGCCCCTGTCAATGTCGCAAGGCGCTCTACAAGACCTCTTATTACAGGCTGAAACACACCTCGCTTCCCTTTAACCCCTTGACTGCCTATAGAAGTGATCACAATCCAATTTCAAGAGACATAGATCCACATGAGCCCCCGCATTGGCGGGGGCTCATGAGGAACTATGAATCTTGCTGACACCACTATGTATGCATGTTTACTAAAAGGACGGGGTTCTTTGGAGGTAACAAAGTTTCAGAAACAAAAACTGCGTCCACTTGCAAAGTTATTCAGCTAACACGCCTCTTATCTAGGTTTCTGTTTAATAGGGTTTCCTCCTTATCACGTAACACAACTGTTACAACTCTTTATCAAGTTCTAGCTTGCTGTGCAGTGTCACCGGTGTAAAATACGCGAACTTCGTGTCATGCGAGCGACTTGGAGTGCGCGCAGCAAGTAATATCCCGTTCAGAAAATGTGAACATCATCCAACTGCAAGAGGTATAGATCCTCATGAGCCCCCGCAGTTGCGGGGGCTTATGATGACCTTTGACTGCCTCTTTGCTGACACCACTTTGAATCAATGTTCCTGGGACATCTAGCGTTTTCTGGTCTTGACTTAACCCTATTAGCCCCGGATCCCTAAAGCAGGAGATGGCTTGACCATGATAATTCAAGGGTAGTGCCATATTAGCTTGGCGCCTTCAGGCGCCAAGCTAATCTGGCACTACCCTTGAATTATCATGGTCAAGCCCAAGCCATCTCCTGCAACTGGTACATAGTCGTTAGGCAACACCTTCAAAATTTGAGAAATGCGACCTTGGGGCTACAAGGGTTAAAGAAGATTGCGTTAGCTGGCACTGAACAGGTTATTAAACCCCTTGAAGAAATAACTTTTTTTTTTTGGTTTCAAATAACTTTTCACCGCCGGTGACTTAAAGACAAATCTAAGAAAATAAACATGTACGTACCTTTATTATTTTGATTTGTGTTTGGTCCTGACAATACTGGTTTAGCCGCTGACTTCAGAAAATTCTTCCCGATGAAAAATAAAAAAATAATTATACCCCAATCGAGCCTCTCTGAGAAACGGTAACGTGTATTATTTCTTTCTGTATAAATTCACGTTATCTATGTGGGACATAAATCATTCGATCATGCAAAGTGTCTGATCCTTGCAGAGCCTGTCATAAAAAGTATGGGGGTGGGGAGACGGTAGGCGGGGAGATGGGGTGTTGGGGAGGGGGGTAGGGGGGTGGGGGTCAGAGTAGCCCCTGCCCTCCCTCGTCCAATATTTTGAGAGAAAAAGTGTTGGAGAAAAATTAAATAATTTACATTGTTCTTTTGTTTAGAAGAGCTGGTTGATTTCGCAATGATTATCCTATGTCTGTCTTGGAGCTGCTGCGGGCTCATTCAGCCGCGTAACCATAGCAAGACGTGAATTTAGCATGATAGTTCAAGGATGGTGACAGAATAGCTTGGCGCCCATAGGCGCCAAGCTATTCTGGCACCGCCCTTGAACTATCATGCTCGATCTGTCTCTAAAATTGTAATACAGTTCTTTAGAGGGCATGGGCGGATCTGGTTGGGGGGGGAATCCTAGGGGCTCCGGACCCCCTCTCCCCCCCCCCCCCCCGCCCCAAAATTATTTAAAATGCTATAACAAAATCCCTTTGGGGGTGTTTGGACCCCCCCTCCCTATTTAATTTTTTGACGAGTTTACACACAGTTTACCCCCCTCCCCCCACCCCCTCCTCCCTCTTGTTTGATTTTTCGGCCACTGGAAGAAGGTCTAGAGTCTGGGAGACCTTTTGTGTCAGGTTGAAGGTCCCAAACAAAAAGTTGGAAGCTCCCTCCCCCTCCAGGTAACTGATCCGCCCCTGGCTCAAAATTTGAGGATTTCGGTCCTGGGGTAGAATGTGTTAAACGCTTGATAACGTCAGTACTCCTCTCCAACAAAAGCGAAAGAGTCCGACGATTAACTTCAAATAACGCATTTAGTTGAGGCTCAATCGTAGCTGATCTCGAAAAGCAATAACAACCTGATTATTAGGAGCCTTAGCGGCTGCAGGCGCTGATGCGAGTCTATAGTTTGATGCGGAGGGGGGGGGGGGGGGAGCAAATGGTTTAGACCAATATGTCAGTCACCGTTCAAGTCAGTGGGTTTGCTGAACTTCGCATTTAGAGCAAGGTGTCACTGGGGACTAGTTTAAAAAAAAGGTGTGTGTGTGTGGGGGGGGGGGGGGGGAGGTGGGGATGGGGGGGGGGGGGAAGGAGTGGGGGGGAGGGAGGGGGGGGGAATTTTTCAAGTTCACAAAATAGATATGCGCCTCACCTATATTGGAAATTCACTGGAAAGAACCCCCTCCCCAGTGCGCAAAGGCTATCGGGCCGACGTCGGCCGCCGTTGGCCCGCTGCGCGGGCAAACGGCATCCGACATCGGCCCGATGGCCTTTTGCGCATTGGGGCAGCAGTTCTCGCTAGCCTGTCTTATATAAATGTGCAAGCTTTCGGTTTCTTTTCAAAGCGCTGAAGAAATTCAGGCATGATTCGCCTGACGTGTCTTCGCGTGACACCAACAGTGCTGTAAGGCTCAGAATCACAGACCAGCACACCAATTGTGCACCAGCAGCAAAAAGTCTTCAGGCCCTCGACGACCGCAGTGGGTCCTAAGGCCTGGGCACTGCTTTATCCCCTTCGCTGCCATGCAGTGCAGTGATCACGATTAGCACGTCTGCCGGAAATGCAACAATCGCGTGTAGAACCCCGGTGCAGGCCTAACTAAGTACGACCCGGATATGCATGCGAAACGGAACATCGCACGAACAAGAGACATAAATCCTGCATAGTGTTTATGTCTCCAGGGGCGAATCAGTTATCTCGAGAAGGGGGGTCCAACTCTTAGTTTGGGACCTTCAACCTCCTACAAAAGGCCTCCCCGACGCTAGACTTTACTTCCAGGGGCTGATAAATCGAAAAGCAGGGGGGGAGGAGGTAGGGGGGGGGGGGGGAAGGGGGTGGGTGGGTGGGCGGAGAGAAGGCGCGTGCGTGTTAAGACTCTCACCATTCGCCAAAAATCAAAGAACTGGGAGGGGGTGCAAACACCCCCAAAAAGGGACTTTCTTGTAGTATTTTAAAAAACGAAAAACGTTGGGTCAGGAGGGGGGGGGGGTGGAACCCCTGGAAACAGATCCTACCCTGGTCTCTTGCATCTGGTAGCGTTTGCCTTCCCCTGGCATGTGACCCCTTCACTGCCGAGAAAAATATCTCCCTGCAAGAGGCTTAGATCCTCATGAGTCCCCCGCGACTGCGGGGGCTCATGAGGATCTATGCCTCTTGCTGACACCACGTTGTGCCCATGATCTGTGGACAGTTGTGGCTTGTGGTCGTTCAGTGAACACAGAGTTCAGAAACCAAATGTCCGTCTGTTGGCGGCGAAAGGGTTAAAGCGATCGGCGTCATGGCGTGCTTTGATTGCTAATATTCCCCGAAACAACAGGTTCTCAATGTTGTCTTGCCTCAACGAAGACATTTCCACCCTTCTTTTCAAAATCCGTGTGACTAGGCGCGCGCACCAGCGGTTGTCCGCTGCCCCTTGAACGTAGCGGACGGAACTCTCCTGTGTACAAAGGAGAAGAAGAACAGAAAAGTCTTTCATTTTTTTCGACGTTCATACTTCGTAATTTAAGGAAGTCCTTACGTCCAGAATGATTGTAAAACATAGACATTACTATGAACATTTATAAAGGAGAAAAAGCTTTAACCAATTCAGCCCTGACGCTCTACTGCAGGATAATTTAAGGGTAGTGCCAGATTAGCTTGGCGCCTGTCGGCGCCACGCTAATCTGGCACTGCCTTTGTATTATCATGGTCGATCCATCTCCTGCAACAGGTGCATGGTCGTTAGATGAAACCTTCACAATTCCGAGCTGAACGAGTTAAACGTTTAGGGCTTATCGTCGTCTGTCCACCACGAAGGTGATTTGAAAGACGGGGCACCGAAATAGGATCTGAACAAATTTTGACCCCAGCTGGATTCGAACCCGGGACTTTTCGGTCGAGAGTCGAACGCTCTACCACCAAGCCACCCAGCTCCCCATTTCTAAAGTTGACATTGCGATCTGTTACGTCTGATGTAGCTCGTTTTAAATAGTTAAGACGTAAGATCAACAATCCCAGAGCACCGCACGAGTAAGTTCAACATTTGGGAAATGCGGTTAGGGTAGTTCGGGGTTTATCATCCACGTCACCTGAGTGATAACGGACGACCCTGACGGGCGGGTGATAATAATAACAATAATAATACATAGTTCTTGTATAGCGCTGTTCTCCAGGAAAACCCTGGACTCACTGCGCATGCACAACAGCACACCCTTTCTCAGACACACACGCACAATTATATACTACTTTAAACCACCCCATCCCTTCCCCACACGTTACATTCACTTCCTCTGGGATCAGAATAGGTGGCAGTCAGTCAACAGTGATGGGAGACAGGCAAAGGGACTATTGCCTATGGAGTAATAATAATAATAATAATAATAATAATAATAATAATAATAATAATAATAATAATAATAATAATAATAATAATAATAATAATAATAATAATAATAATTTGTTAAGCGCTTATTCTAAACGGAGCGCTAAGCGTTGATACAATGAAAAAAAGTAAAAGATAACACACACACACACACACACACACACACACACACACACACACACGTCACAGTGGTGCTTAATTGTGCATGGCTAGGAAATGGTCTAGTAAAAGGCAGCGTTGTAGAGGTGGGTTCTGAGAATTGATTAAAGTGAGGGGAGCGTTTGACAGTTACTGACAGGGGCCGGGAGCCTGTTCCAAGTGGCAGGGCCAAGATGGGAGAAGGCACGGCCGCCACGTGTTTAACATTTGAAATTGGGAAGGCGAAAGTTACGTGTGTCAGTGGAAGAGCGGACGGTTCGAGATGGCGTATACAGATGGAGCAAATCAGAGATATAGGCAGGAGAAGTCAGGTTGATAGAGCTAAAGCACATGCAGAACAGTTTATACAGAATGCGTTTTTGTACGACCTGAAAACTGATCAATTCAGGTGCACTGCAAATTGATCCACTTTCATTCACCTTTCAACCAACAAGCTATGTATAGAGATAGCCCGTATTTTTGCCTGGGCTTTGGAAATGCGGCCTTTGGATTACATTTTATGGGGTTAAGAGAGATCAGAAACACAATCTGTCCGTTTGGCAGCCAAGGGGTTAACTTCACGTGTGTGTTTTCCCTCAATAAATTTGATGTATCCCGTCTCGAGAACTGAAACAGACGATTTCCAGAAATCAGAATTAGGTCGACATTGCACCTGTTTCGACGAAAACGGTGGATTAAAAGCCCGGACAATCACGCAATATCGCGTGTTTGTCTGAGCTTTTAATTCACCGTTTTCGTCGAAACACGTGTACATTCGACCTTCTTCTGATTTCCACACAACGCCCATTCTGGATATGGGAACAACGCCCACCGCACGCGGCATTGGTTCGCCTTTTCGGTGTAAGTCGATCTCTGAGTTCAAATAGCCCAGGAACGCGTGAAAGCAGCGATCTGCACCCAATCAGCGTCAGTAACGAAATTAATATCCACTGTCACCGGCGGTTTAGACTTGAATATACTACGCCCTAATCATTCCCAAATAAATGTGACATATCGACCATTACTAGAGACTCACAGTGGAGTCAGTAAGCATAGGACCCTCGGGCCGTGCGCTAGCCTACCTAGGCCCGAAGACCTTTCCTGACTGGGAAACTGATCTGGAAACTTGCGACCACAGAGCATAACACGAATTGATTTGGACATTGTAAGTCACTAATGAGGTTACGGTCACGTCCAACGACTACTGACAACGAACCACAGCGAAGACACGGCTGATAACAGGCTTGTATAGTCTAGGCAAAGTTTGGGTCGTGTTTTCTTTTCTTTTTTTTTTTGTCTCTTTTTTTTTTTCGAAAAACATTTGAACAAGACACATTTCAGGACAACGTTAAGAACAAAGAGTGATCACCAAACTTGGTCCTAATTTGTTTTAAAATGTTCTTGGCTTTAAACCCAACAGTTTACCCACTACACTCGTGAGATCCTGGTAAGGCACCTACTTAAGAGTTGAAAATATCTACCCTGTTTAGGCATTAGTGTCCACTGACCAAACCCAGCAGCGGAACGTCTTCGGGCCCACGACGGCCGCAGAGGGCCCGCGCACGTTAGTGCGCGGGCCCACTGCGGCCGTTGTGGGCCCCATAACATTTGCTTACTGGGTACATCACTGACGCTGAAACTGAAACGTTTTGCAGGACCAAGTTATCTAACATTTAATATGGGTGGCGTGAAGTTTACCATGTGTCAGTGTTGTTGAGTGGGGAATCAGGGTATATTTCAGCTTTTTAAAAATAAGTCGTGTTCAAAAACTCCCAAGGGCAACGGCTAATCCATTGTTGTCAAGACTAAAGAAAAATTAAAATAAATTAGGACCAAGGTTGTCGCTCAGTTTTTCTTCTTAGAGTTCTCTTGAAATCATCTGTGTTCAAAAGGTATTTGCACAAAACACGAGGCAAGCTTTGCTCTTTCGGTCTATACCATAAGCATTGTCACCACTCCAAACATCTCCAAGATGCATAGATCCTCAAGCGCCAGGAGAGCGCATGAGGATCTATGCCTCTTGGAGATATTTGGAGTGTTGTCTAAGCTTATACAATCTGGTTGTCAACCGTGCTTTAAATCTCAATCGCTCGCGCGGTAGTCGTCCCTTGCAAACGAAACCTCCCTATTAACACAAAACAAAACGGCGGCTTCCGTTACAAGAAGAAGACAGACTTATTGCTATTCTGAACTTTGCATAGGGCACACCGTCTGAGAAAAATGTGGAAATTGTAACCATAAGACACAACTCTTGAAAAAGTATTTGTCGATTTGTCTCCTGAACTGTAAAAATAAAAGTCTTCAGAGGACAGCTTCCAAGTTGGACTCAAGGATTGGGAACATTCTGCCCTTGAACCGAAATCTCCAAATTTTGAAGCTGCCTTCTGAAGGACTGAGTGACAAGTCTAGATGCAGATCGATCATGACAGTTCAAGGGTGGTGCCAGAAAAGCTTGGCGCCTATGGGCGCCATTCTATATTGGCACCACACTTGAACTATCATCTCAATCCATGCCTTGCCGTGGTGTTGCCCGGGGATGGGGTGGGGAGGGGGAGAAAGACGGGGATGGGGTCGTGGTGGTGATATGGGAGTGAAGGACGTTTTTTGTTTTCATTTCTAGAGCTATCAATCATAGGACTATCGACCAACGCCCTGAAATACACGACAAACAGAACAACTTGAACTCACAAGCCCACTACCGCCGTAACTTTTCAAAGATACACTTCTGTAACGGATGTTTAAGAAACGCTATGCACAGGTCTAGCTATGGTTCATTTAGACACAGGAGAATCCAGTTCAGCACACGTCGTCTTTATATCACGTAAATTGACAATGACTCCACTCCGATCTATAAATCCAACTCAATCAGTGCGAGAAACAGTTAAAAATAGATTAACACGCAAGCGACTGCGCAGAACAAATAAGTGTGATTACGCGTGTGCTTTTGCTGCGTGTCCCAACTGATGTTAAAGTTCATTAGGTGTGTCGACAAGGCATAATAAGCACAAATAATGCTGAAATATGTCTTCAAGATTTCCGCGTAATGGTACTTTAAACCTAACAAAATTTTGGTTGACAACAGGACCGAATTATTTCGGACAAAAGTCGAGTTATGTTGTTCACACGACGTATAAACTTAACCCGAGTTAAATTAGCGCGGGCCAGCTAACCCACCAAAGGAGGTGGGTTAGCGGTTTGTCCCGATTCAGTCTGAGAAATGACATGGCCGGCAAAACTGCATTTTGATGGAAGTTAACATAACAAAGTTTCATGAAACCACACACCAAGTATTACACATCGTGCACATAACTATAATCACAAATATAACAATTAAGGTATATATTTACATATTAAATAGTATATTTATATAATTACATATGAAGTGAATAGTGAAAGATTGGTTAACCACCGTTGAACTATCATCGTCCGTATGTCTTCAGAAGACAGTTCGCAAACTCGACCTTAACTCATTCAGCCCCGATATACCAAAACACGACATGGATCAAGCGTTATAGTTCAAGGGTAGTGCCAGAATAGCTTGGCGCCCATAGGCGCCAAGCTATTGTGGCACCACAATTGAACTATCATGCTTAATCTGTCTCTAGAATTGTAATACAGTCCTTCAGATGGCAACTTTTAAATTTGGGGATTTCGGTCCTGGGGTAGAATGTATTAAGACTCGGGTTGTTAATATGTTTGTGGTGCCAGAATGTTTGTGGTGCCAGAATGTTTGTGGTGCCAGAATGTTTGTGGTGCCAGAATGTTTGTGGTCCCAGAATGTTTGTGGTCCCATAATGTTTGTGGTCCCATAATGTTTGTGGTCCCAGAATGTTTGTGGTCCAATAATGTTTGTGGTCCCACAACGTGTGTGGTCCCAGAATGTTTGTGGTCCCAGAACGTGTGGTCTCTGACCGTGAGTGGTCTCCTAACGGGTGTGATCTCGCATCGAGCTAGGTGTCAGCACGCCTGTGGTCTGAAAACGTCTGTGATCTCAGAACGTGTTTGGTCTTAACTCATTCGAGACGAACGGCATCCGGATACACGATTGAAGCCGCGTATCCGGATGTCGTTTATCTTGAATGAGGTAAAACATGTTGTCTCGAACTGTGTATGTCTCGGATAATGTGTGGCATTGGAATGTAAAATGTAAAATACGAAAATGTAAGTCGTGTGTGAGTTATTTCAAAATTACTTTCAGACAGTTTGCAGCGATCTGACAGTTAGTATGACGTCACGGAGAGCGATCCTCAGGCGCCCCCAGAAGGAGGTCCTCGCGTTAGGGCAGTCGTCCCACTCGATGTAGGTCGTCGTCCGCATCACCGCCAACATGGCGCCCGTCAGGTCACGTGACATCGTCTCTTGTAGCGTCACCAGCACTAACACGTCATCACGATCCATGACGCAAGTCTGGCACATCTTCAGCTCAAACTGACACCACTCACTGCGGGCGAAGTGCGGAGAGAAGACCATGAGAAGTTTGTCGCTCTCGTCGACGCAGTCCGAGATGTTGTCGATGATGTGTTTGCCGGGGATGAAGTCCCGCTGGTGGATACACACCCTGAGACCCCACTGACCCTCCAGCACGGGCAGTAACTCTTCCAGCACCCAGTCCACGTCCTGTCATAGCGAAAAAAAGTATGTGCTAGTGAGCCGGGTCTGTTTACACAATATTGTTTAGTGTGGTGCCATGAAAAGATGAAATAACTCTTAGCTCATTCGAGACGTGCTGCTTCCGGATACGCGGCATAAGCCGCGTATCCGGAGGCGGCACGTCTCGAATGAGTTAATGTGGATGCAGCTTTTGGGGCGGATCTGCAGCGGGTTATGTGTAAGGAAAACACCACCCGCTACTCCGCCTCCATGAAAACAATTATAGACAGATTGCATACGGTCTTGAGGTCGCGAAAGCCATTCAGCGTAAGAACACGGGCACTCACGCAAGAACGCAACCAAGCGAGACCTCGATCCCTCCCCCATAATTTCTTTTCTCAACCGAGTTCCGAAACGCAAGCTCTACGAATCACGAAACGCGATAGCGTTTGAGCCCAAACCACTAAGCCACCGCGAACTCACAACGCCAAACGCAGAACAGTAAGTTTACAAAAACCATAGTTAATACATTATCGCAGAAATTCACCGGCGTCAAACTCATTATTGGATGCCGCTACAGTCACTTGGGTTGCTGTTTACGATAGACAGCACCCAAATGAACACGACGCACGTCAAACCACGCACGAAGTTTGTGAAATTTTAATTTATAGCATGTTAAAAACTCTATTAAAAAAAACCCACCAAAAAAACCCCAACCAAACCAATTCAGATTTCCGAAACTTTTGTCTGACGAAACATTTTTGTGTATGGCAAGACATCAATGAAAAGTGCTTGGATGAAAATAAAACAGAGTATACTAGGCCCTTTTCCACTTGAAAGTGTAAAATGTTATGTTTTAGTGTGATTTATCAGCTCCTGAAAAATAAGCCAAATAGCACTGTTTTCCGTTCCACCAGCAAACATTCTACATGTCCGAAATTCCCAGAACATTGCTTTCTTGGGCGTGCCTGAACTCAGATACTTGAAATAATTACTTTAATCATATATCACCCCTGTCATTACAATCAATAAAACAAACAGGTCACTGAACTACAAATGTGCGTTTAATCTTTTTTAAATAGGTTAAGAAAGTGTTAACCATTTCCACAAGACAGCTTCATTAACATTCATCGACGTATTTAACATAATTATAATACTCAGCCAAATAATAATAATAATAATAATAATAATAATAATAATAATAATAATAATGAAACCAATTGCGTTTAGTACACTAAAAGGAAAGTTTGCAACAATAATTCAGCTTTTTATAAACACTGACACGATGGCTCTATGGAACTTTCAAACTACAATAAGATGTGTAATTTTTCCTGTCAATAGAATTTTCGAAATATAATAACGGCGCCATTTTTCCTGTCATGCGACGTAAACGTTAACTATTGTTATCATCATAATGTGTAATGACGTGCAATCTTCTTTTTTTTCCCTCTCCAAGATCTTGTTGATAAAATGACGGGAGCTAGATCTAAAATCGCTCACATTGCAGTAGCTGTCAGGGGCTTGTGCATTGACTACAGCCCTCTACATCAGTTTATAGTGGAATAAGCTCGCAGGAAGGTAACATTTTTCGCGCCTTCCTCTCTGTTGATAGTCGCTTTTAGTTTTACAGTATGCAACACCGAAAGAGAGACTAAAGTATGTGTCACTCGTTCAACTGTTTAATTTCTTAATGTGTCTGGCGATTGTTTCATACCTTCTGAAACAATCGCCAGACACGTTAGTAAATCTTGTTACGTTGATGTTCGTTTTGGACTCCTCAGTGGGGTTTCATTGTGTTTATGTGGAAATGCAGTTTTGTCCATTGTTTTACGCCGATAGGCGCTTTTGGTTCGGATAGTTCTGCCGATGTCGCAGAACTATTTGTTGAGCTTGAGTTTTGGAATCGGCAGAACTATGTGCGGATCTTGCGCTATGGAACTACGCTAAGAAAATAAATTTCGCCTCCCTCCTGGGACCCACCTCTTCAGCATAGGCCACAAAGACGTCATAAGTGAGCCTGCGCTGCTGTCCGGTGTGACATTGGCGCCTTTCCCGCTCTCGGAAGATCTCGTACAGCCACAGCCGACAGTGCCAGCGGTATCCGAAACACAGGGAGAAGGCGGCGAGTGACATGATGATCAGACTCGTGAAGACAATGATCAGCACTGACGTCATACTGCTCAAGATACACGCCTACAGCATCAACAACATTAATCATTGCAGCATGAATGTTGTTTCATGATGCTGTCACTTAATATTATGAAGTAAATTACCCAACAAGCTGTGTGGTAGGGCTTCATATCCGGCCAACAATATATTCTGCAGGGTATTCTTCCTGAAATGATTATCGTCGGTGTAATCTATAAGAGATGAGGATTTCATCCCAAAGTCTACCGTATTGTTTGGAGCTCACATGCGTTTATCTTTTAGGAACATTCCAATTCAGAGTTGTTCATATTTTTAGTCTTATTATGCTGATCCATTTCATTCCTCTCTAAGCCAACCTCTGATCAACACACACGTCGGCGCACACAAATAAAGACGGATATACGACGCTTCCCGCCATTAGCACGCTCTGTCGGCTCATGTAGCGACAGGAATCCATCTCCTTCTACTCTAACCCACCCTCTGATCCACACACACTGACACACAGAAACAAGACGGACACACAGGGATTCACGCCATTCGTAAGCTCTGTGGTCTGGCGTAGCGATAGCTATTCTGAAGAAGAATGATAGCACGTGCAGCAAAATGACGTCACTTCAAGAGTCACGTCATGATGATGATGATATAACTTTATTGCCATATGTAATAACACATTAGGAAATCGTTGCAGTGCTACGCAACTTAAAAAGAAGAACATTAAACACATCAAAATATAATTAAGCTACTCACGTGCACACACACACACACACACACACACACACACACACACACACACACACACACACACACACACACACACACACACACACACCCGTATGCCTTAGTAACTATTGTGGTCTAAACATAAAGGCAATAAACACGATTTCACAGTAACACAAATCACATAGGACATATCGTAATATATAATATAAAAAACACGTCACTTGCATCACAGCAGTGCAGTTAGCCCTATTTCCTACTCATTATTTTGGCCAGCCACCTGCTGCTGTGGTATGCAGCCACTCCCCGCTGCGAGCAGGCTATCTAGGTCAATTTCTGGCATCAACTATTCCTTCTATAATCTCTGTTACGGGAATACTGATGTGTGGTGTGTTATGCCTGTGTTTAAAGTTCTCTATCTCTTCTTCCTCAGTTTTCTACATACCTTGCGGGATGTTTGACAGCAGATACACACAGTAGTAGGATAATGGAAGAGCATTCCCTTCCAGCACCATGAACAGTTCTTCAGACCTCAAGACTGTATGCAATCTGTCATAGTATCCGTAGTCCCACGACGCCGTGTTCATAGTCACGACTCGATGTTATACGTCTCTCATAGCAGTACTAACATCTGACGTATCAGAGCAACAACTTTGCAATTTTCTTGCTGATTTTTACGCCTAGGGCTTACAGGTCACAATTTTGACCTAATCCTACCCCAGGGCGGGACAAACAGCAGGCTTATGCACACACTGTCTATGAAAAATCATGGGGGTATTAATGAGAAGATAGGTTTGTTTTTTTGTGAAGAAAAGATTAAAGTTCTATTAGCTGTATTACAAATGACTCCGAAAAGTGGTGCAGAAAATTGTCTGATTTTCACACCTAGGGCATACAGGTCACAGTTGACCTAATCGTACCGGACAGCCGAGACAAACAGTAGGCTTATGTAAATACCGTATACCAAAAATCATGAAGTTAATAATGAGAAGATTTTTTTTCATAAAAAAGATTCAATTGTTTTCAGATTAACCCCTTTAATTTGTGAAATTAATCCTCAAAACGTGAAAATATATATTTTAAAATATTTAATTATCATTCAAAACGTTCTAGAGGTACAATGCTGGTTAACGAATTCATTCAATATCTCCATTTTATCTAGCTATAAGCAAAATATCTAGTAAAAATAAGAAAAATTACGGACTCGAGTATGGGTCAACCGGTTTATTGTGAAACGGCCATTTTTTCGCCGATGAGCATTTTAATTTAAAACATCGAAAAAAGAGGTATCGAGATAATTGTTTTAGGGACAATATCCTAAAATTTCAAGCTTGTCCGTCCTCAAACGCGAGTTCTAGTCGCTGTCACACACACACACACACACACACACACACACACACACACACACACACACACACACACACACACACACACACACACACACACACACACACACACACACACACACACACACACACACCCACACCCACACACCACACACACACCCACACACACACACACACACACACACACACACACATATACACACACGGCGCTTTGGCTCCCAAAAGACGTTGTGTAGCAAGGTTTGCGTAGCTAGACGTGACGTCATTTTTATCTTGTTACTTCTTTGCCAGAATTTCTGCCCTGCACGTCGTCATGTGCATGCTCCGGAATTCGCGCCGACCATCTACATTTCAAAGTCTACCGTATTTTTAATACCGTAGACAACAAAACAAGTAAACGATTGTCAGGCATATTCAACAAAAAGTCACTTTTGGATAAAGTCTGTTTGGGTATCTGACCACCCCCCCCCCCACCCTCCCTCCCCCCCCCCCACCCCCAATCACCCACCTCCTCCCTTCCCCACACACCTTTGTTATGAGGAAAACATTGGACAAAAAAAAAAAAAAAAAAAAAAAAAAAAGACGAAAACAAGTGCCATGCTCATCCATGCACTGGCATGCCCAGCCAAGCCAACCAACCCTCTCCCTCCCCCTCCCCCCCCCCCCCGCCCATCCCCCGGCCCCTTCCCGCCCGCCCCCACCCCCACCCCACACAAACACCATAAATAAACATCAACGAGTGCAAGACAGGTTCACTCGAGGAAAACATAGTACGCGACACTGGCGCCTGTGTGTTGTAAATGAATCACCTGCTCATTCAGGTAAAACCCCTGCACGGTGGTGTTTTCCAAGTTGACGCAGCGGTAGCCCTCGCCCTTGTAGCTCTGGTTGAACTTGCCCGGGGACTGCTTGAGCCAGCCTTGAAACCACAGAATATCGCAGTCACACTGGAACGGGTTGCCTGAAAGATCTACCCTTTGTAGTCTGCAGCACACACACACACACACACACACACACACACACACACACACACACACACACACACACACACACACACACACACACACACACACACACACACACACACACACACACACACGCACACACGCATTTCACACACACACACACACACACACACACACACGCATTTCACACACACACACACAAAAAAAAGTCATGCACGCACGCACACGCATTTCACACACGCATTTCACACACACCCACACCCACACACACGCACGCACACGCATTTCACACACACGCACACACACACACACACACACACACAAACTCGCACATAAGCATTTCACAGACAAACACACACACACACACACACACACACACACACACACACACACACACACACGCGCGCGCGCACGCACGCACACACGTACACACACTTGCCACTTTTTTTTTTTTTCAGACGAAGTAAACTGTTGTATATTTAATCTGCATGAACAGCTCGAAAGAGGCGACCTTCGTCAACAACAGGCATATAAAATTATTTTCATAGTCCCATACAAGAACAGAACGTATGTGACTCTATGTCTGTTGCAGATGGAAGGACCCACATAAGTGACCGTAATGGCGTCGTGTAATTCCCACTGTCGTTTAACCCTTAAGGCTTTGCCTGTCGGCAGCGCATTATGTCGGGTTGATTCCTGCACGAATCACCTGGACAAATAGCGCTACCGACAGCCAAAGGGTTACCAGCTCAAACACAGGTTATCAGCACGCTGTACTTTTACACACTGAAACGCAACTTAGGCTGAACGTTGGCAACTGCCTTCTGAACAGTAGTGTGACAAGACGTTTCTCATTGCGGCAACACAACCTCCAAAATACAAACAGGGGAGGGAGGGGGGAGTCAAGCGACAGTCCAGTAATTTGTTGTTCTTTTTTGTTAAGCCCCTTCTATTTATAGACTGGTCACGGTGGGGCGAATTTAATAGCATGTCCATGATGTCAAAGGCGGGCAGGCAATAGAAGTAACAAGCTAAAAATTACGTCATGTCTAGTTACGCTAACCTCGCTGCTGAACGTACATTTGGCGCGAAGCGCCGTATGTGCGTATGTATGTATGTATGTATGTATGTATGTATGTATGTATGTATGTATGTATGTATGTATGTATGTATGTATGCATGTATGTGTGTGCGTATGTATGTAAACAAGAGAATCTTCGATATTTCCGTACATACAAGCTTGAAAATTAACGAAATACTTTCATAAGTGGGTGGCTAAGAGAGCCTCCGAGCATATTGTAATTGAATGTCTCATTGAAGACATAAACAACCTGATCAAAGTCATAGCAAACCTTTACAACAAGGCCACTAGCGCAGTCTGCTTCAAAGGCAAAAAAGGAAACTGGTTTAGGACTACCGTTGGAGTCAGACAAGGCTGCTTGCTTTCACCTACTCTTTTCAAAATCTTCCTGGAAAGAATCATGACAGACGCTCTGAAAGACCATGAAGGAACTGTCAGTATAGGAGGCAGAACAATCACGAACTTGCGCTTTGCGGACGACATTGATGGCCTTGGAGGAACAGAAAAGGAGCTAACTCAGCTGGTGGAAAAGCTGGACAGTACAGCCATTGCGTTTGGGATGGAAATAAGTGCAGAGAAGACCAAACTGATGATCAATAACACCAGTGGCATTGGCATTGAAATCATGATTGGAGGCCAAAAACTGGAAACAGTTAATAAGTTCAAATACTTAGGAGCCATTGTACAGATTAGGGATCAAAACCAGAAATACTGTCCAGGATTGCGCAGACAACAGCACTGACAATATTGAAGACCATAATTATGGAAGGACAGAAACATCACACTCTGCTCCAAGATCAGACTGATGCGCTCCTTAGTCCTCTCAGTGTTCTTATATGCCTCTGAGTAATGGATCATCACAGCAGACCTTGAAAGGAGGATACAAGTCACTGAAATGAGATGTTTTCGAAGGCTGCTTGGCATACAGAGATCACATCAGGAACGAGGAAGTGGAAAGCGGAATCAGGCAAGCCATCGGGCCGTATGAAGACCTATTAGCCATTATGCAAGAACGCAAACTGAAGTGGTATGGGCATGTCACGCGTTTTAGCAGGGCTAGCCAAAACAATCCTACAAGGCACGGTGCAAGGAGGACGAAGGGGAGAAAGACAGAAGAAACGATGGGAGGACAATATCTCAGAGTGGACAGGACTGAAGCTGGGTGATACGCTAAGATTGGCAGAGAACAGAGAAGAATGGAGGGAGCTGGTTGCCAAGTCATAGCAGTATTGCCCCAACGGTCGGCAAGACTACGGGATATAGATAGATAGATAGATTATAGGAAGTCGGTTGACCCAGATTACAGTCCGTAATTTTTGTCATGTTTAATTGAACTTTTGCATATAGCTAGTTTGGAGAAAGACATTGGATGAGTTCGTTAGCCAGCTTTGTATCCTTTCAACTACCGTAGTAAAAATTAATTCTTTTCAGAAAAGAATTAAAACACTAAAAAAACCTTTACTTCTAGAGAAAGTCAGGCAGTGGCGGTGACGTAAAAGAGGCAACTCCGTCACCGCGCAGACACTGACATAATACTCTAAATATGACGTTATTCTCTCTCGCGCTCGCGGCTTTCCCTCCCTCTCCCTCTCCCTCTCCCTCTCCCCCCCCCCCTCTCTCCCTCTCCCTCTCCCCCCTCTCTCCCTCCCCCCTCTCCCCTCCCTCTCCCTCTCCCTCTCTCTCTCTCTCTCTCTCTCTCTCTCTCACACACACACACACACACACACACACACACACACACACACAAACATGCCCGCATCTCCAGGAGGAATAGATCCTCATGCGCCCTCCAGGATCATGAGGATCTATGCCTCTTGGAGATGTTTGGAGCGCGCGCGCATGCACGCTCTAACACGCACACGCGCTTTCAGAAGAGCATGCAGGTGACCCGTGTACTTAGTACATCATTTAGCTAGGTAAACTCAACCTGCTATCACACAAATTATAGCAAAACTGAAATTGTACCGTGAAGTTCTAGTTTTGTCACCATTTTCTCAACCCTATGAAGCGAAAGTGAAACTCATATCACGCAAAATATATAATTAGGTAAAAACTAAAAATTACGTCATGACAAATGACGTTTGACAAATCAATGACGCGTATGTTCTGCACCCTTTATAGAACTTACTGACCCATTGGGAGATCTGCGAGACTTTTTCAATAGGTGATAATTGAACATCAGAATTAGGTCAAAGACAAAAGGTAGAGACCATTGACAGCGAGGACAGCTCTCATATAGAAGGGACTTTGTGGGTTATGGTTTATTCCATCTTGTTTTTTTTTTTTCTTTTACTCTTTTTTTTTTTTGAGGGGGGAGGGGGACGGGGGTGAGGGGGGGGGCCCGAGACGTGGGGGAGGGGGCAGGGTGGGGGGATGGCAAGGGGCGGGGGATGGGAGAGTGGGGTGGGGGGAGGGTGTGTGCCCAGTGCGCAAAGTTCACCAGACCGACGTCGGCCGGTGTTGGCTCTAGCACTGCCGCGCGCCGATCAACAGTTATTTATATATTAAAGCTTATCCTTCTGATCCATTTCCTTCCTCTCTAAGCCAACCACTGATCAACACACACACACCGGAACACAAATAAAGACGGACACACGGCGCTTCCCGGCATTAGTACGCATTGTGGGCTAGAGTAGCGACAGGAATTCTGAAGATGAATAGCACGATCAGCAAAATGACGTCACTATAAGCGTGATGTCATGGCATCGCACGACGCCGTGTACACCGTGAGGAAATTGATGTTTCACGTTTCTCATCCGAAAGGCACGTAGCCTCTTTCAGGGCTGTTTTGTTCCACACAGCCTCTTCCAGGGCTGACTGTTTGATGGGAGTATACACTGGATCCAAAACTTGCAAAAATGAATTAATGATTATTCAGAAAGTAGCTACATGATATACTAAGTACCCATGCACGCTCTTCTGAAAGCGCGTCGATATTTGTGTGTTTGTATGCGTGTGTGTGCGTGCGCTCCAAACATCTCCAAGAGGCATAGATCCTCATGTGCCCTCCGGGTGCATGAAGATCTATGCCTCTTGGAGATGCACGCGTGTGTGTATTAGAGAGGAGAGAGAGAGAGAGAGAGAGAGAGAGAGAGAGAGAGAGAGAGAGAGAGAGAGAGAGAGAGAGAGAGAGAGAGAGAGAGAGAGAGAGAGAGAGAGAGAGAGATGAAATGAAATGAAAAGAAACTTTATTTCTCAACGGATGAAGTAATTAGCACATGTGCCATTTTTCATACTTGCCGTTGCTACTCTACAAACACAGGATAATAATTGTAATACTAATAGTACCAAATTACACAAAGAAAAATTAGGAGACATTAAACATGAAGAGACATTAAACAAAATTCATTCATTCATTCGGTCATACAAAAACAAACGAACAATAGAAAGTACACGCAACGCGCGCACACCGACACATACACGCTCGCGCGCACACAGACACGCGCTAATGATAACTTGACCTATATACGAAGCAAATCATTTGGATCATAGTGAAAATTCACTTCAGACAGCAAAAATTATTTGGATTATAATAGAAACTTGAATTATGTAATTAGGCGATTATTATTAGTATGCACAAACCATACGGCAGCATGCACTGATTATACGATAAGCACATGTTTGATACGAATACTTGTGGTAGATTATGTATCAGCAGACAAGTACTTGAGGAGGCATTCCTTGAAAGAGGAGAGGGAGCTAGCGTGTGTTATACATGTTGGCAGTGTGTTCCAGAAAGATGCGCCTGAGAAAGATACACTGGTTTTAAATAGATCTATCCTGGGGCGAGGTGTAATATAGTTTCGTCTTGAAGTAGAATAACCTGAACCGCCTTGGTAAAGAGCTTACAAAGATATTCTGGGTGAATCTCATTCCAGATTTTATACATAACCACACCCTTGTTTAAGAGGTGATGCTTGCTAAGAGGTAGCATTTTCAGTTTTTCAAGTCTTTCGTCAGTTGTTAGGGTTGAATCAGGCAGGATATGTTTCGCTGCTCTCCGATGCAGGGAGTTAAGCCTCTTCAAGTGTATGTCACCGCGGCCATCCCATATCGTGGACGCATAATCGATGTGGGATTTGACATGTGCATTGTAAAATAACTTGCGGGCATCAACATCGATAAAGTACTTCAACTTTGAAAGCATAAAAACATTTCTAGCAACAGTTTTACATACAGCATTTATGTGCGATTGCCACTTCATCTGGTCATCAACAATTACACCAAGTAATCGGTGTTCCGTGACCTGATTAACGATGTCATTATGGATAGTCAGGCCGAGTGTAAGTGGCTTGAGCTGGTGCTTCTGACGGGTTGCTATCGTCATGCATTCCGTTTTGGAAGGATTTAAAATCATTTCATTGTTTGCACATCAAGTGGAAATTTCGCTCAAACCCTGCTGCAAACGGCCATTTAAAGAATCAATACTCTTGTCCGGCACATGTTCACATCTGCACGAGACATAGACGACCCCGACCCCCACGAGTCCCCTGCTGCCTTGCAGGCCTGGCCACTTGGCTGCGGAAAGGCTAAGGGAGGAAACCCCTGACATCAAATTCCCCGTGTCTCCGGGGAAGGCTTTTGAGCCAGAGACTAAGACAAGGACAGTCTGATATAAAACCTACGACCTGTGGACCTCGATGCCACCGTCCCAGCTTGCTAGGCCATGGCAAACGAACCAAGGGTTTAAAGGGTGGGGCCAGTACTGCGCACACTGCACTCCACCAAAAAGCTCCACCGCGCAGGCTTTAGGAAACGCCCACGGACTATGACACTGAACTTTCCAAGTCCTGTAGCGATGGGCAAGGGCAAAACGGCAGGTGAAAGATGTCACTGG
Source organism: Semisulcospira habei (assembly GCA_036245525.1). NCBI lineage: Eukaryota > Metazoa > Mollusca > Gastropoda > Semisulcospiridae > Semisulcospira > Semisulcospira habei. Next base: position 80,446,376 of record BTPG01000008.1, on the reverse strand, counting down.
AAGCCGCAGTCTCAAACCTGCATGCAGGCGGTTCAGGATATTGGTCGCCTGATGTTGACCTGGGGATGACAACGTCACTCGGCACACTCTGAACGACCAAGCAGCCTTCTCTAGGGACAGCACTGCTTGCTCCACACGGAGAGGGGCCTAGAAAAGGTGGCCTAACCAAAGCTCATCCCCTCGTAACCCCAGTTGGCTAGCCGCGGTCAACGGACATCTTCTCATGCGGTCAGAAAACAAGAAAAAACAACGGATCTACTCTCATGACGACCACGACCGGACTCAACGTAGCATGCTGGAACATCCGAACCATGTTCGACACAGCAGACAGCGGACGCCCTGAGCGTCGCTCCGCCCTCATTGCCCATGAATTGCGGAGGTTAAACATCGACATCGCCGCGCTCAGCGAAGTACGCCTCCCGGAGGAAGGCGGCATCCAAGAACTTGGCGCTGGCTACACCCTCTACTGGTCAGGCAGACCTGCATCAGAAAGACGGCTCTCAGGCGTGGGTTTCATGGTGAAGACCCCCATTGCGACTAAGTTGGAAAACCTACCAGCGGGTCACTCCGACCGCATCATGTCCATGCACCTCCCACTGAGACACCAGCAATACGTCACCCTTCTCAGTGTGTACTCCCCCCAACCCTCCTGGCAGAGCCTGCAGAAAAAGACAAGTTCTACTCTGACCTGCGCAGCCTCCTGCAGAGCACCCCTGCAGACGACAAAGTCATCATCCTTGGCGACTTCAACGCCAGAGTGGGCCAAGACTCTGAAGCCTGGAAAGGAGTCCTCGGCAAGCATGGCGTTGGGAACTGCAATGACAATGGTCGCCTACTGTTGGAGCTCTGTGCAGAGCAGCAACTGGTCATCACCAACACTACTTTCCAGCAAAAGGTCAGTCGAAAGACCACCTGGATGCATCCTCGCTCCAAGCACTGGCACCTTATCGACTATGTCCTAGTGCGTCAGAGGGACCGCAGTGACGTCCTCCTCACCAGAGTGATGCCCAGCGCAGAGTGCCACACTGACCACCGCCTTGTTCGCTGCAAACTCAGGCTCCGCCTCAAGCTGAAACCCAAGAAAGCCCCCCCCCCCCCACCCCAAGAAAAAGCTTGATGTTGCCAGCCTTCAGCGTGACGACAAGAAAGCTGCCCTTCAGGCCGATTTACAGCGCATGCTCAAAGACACAGTTGATCCAGCAGACTCCTCCCCTGAAACACTCTGGGAACAACTGAAAACTGCTATTGTAAAATTTTCTGTGGAAGTCTTGGGCTTTGCTAGAAAGAGGAACAAAGACTGGTTTGACGAAAACGACGTAGAGATCCAGGAACTTCTAGCAAAAAAAAGAGCCGCCCACCAGGCTCACCTAGCCCAGCCTTCCTGCTCTGTGAAGAAGTCTGCCTTCCGCCTCATCTGCAGCAGTCTCCAGCTCAAGCTTAGAGAACTCCAGAACGAGTAGTGGTCCAGACTCGCACAGAGGACCCAGCTCTGCGCTGACAACGGTGACTACAGGGGCTTCTACGAAGCACTGAAAGGAGTGTATGGCCATAGGCACCTGGTACAAAGTCCCCTGCAAAGCGCTGATGGACAGGCACTCCTCACAGATAATACCTCCATCTTGAACCGCTGGTCGGAATACTTTCAGGACCTCTCCGGCGCTGAGCGCACTGTTCAAGAAACAGTCATCCTCCAAATCCCACACCTCCCACTAAAGGTTGAATTGGACGAACCGCCCACCGCCGAAGAGACCCTCACAGCCATCCACCAGCTCAAGAGTGGCAAAGCAGCAGGCATTGACGGAATCCCGCCAGAGATAAGGAAACATGGAGGCCCAGCACTGCACAACAAGCTCCACGACCTCTTTCTCTGCTGCTGGGAAAAAGGAACACTACCAAAGGATCTCCGTGATGCAGTCATCATCACCCTGTACAAGAACAAAGGAGAGAAGTCTGCCTGCTCTAATTATCTTTGAATTACCTTGCTGTCCATTGCCGGGAAAATTCTCGCAAGGTAGCTCCTGAATCGGCTGGTACTGCCATCGCTGAAGACCACCTCCCAGAGGGCCAGTGTGGCTTCAGAGCCAACAGGAGTACCACCGACATGGTCTTTGTGCTGAGACAGCTTCAGGAGAAGTGCCGCGAGCAGAACAAAGGGCTGTACGTAACGTTTGTCGACCTAACAAAAGCGTTTGACACTGTGAGCAGGCAAGGTATGTGGCAGATCCTGGAGCGACTAGGCTGTCCCCCAAAGTTCCTCAACATGATCATCCAGCTCCACGAGGACCAGCAAGGCCAGGTCAGACTAAACAGTGACCTCTCAGAACCATTCCCCATTCGCAACGGCGTGAAGCAAGGCTGCGTGCTGGCACCGACCTTTTTCACCATCTTCTTCAGCATGATGTTGAAGCAGGCCACAGTGGACCTTGACGATGACGACGCAGTGTACATCAGGTATCGTCTCGATGGCAGCCTGTTCAACCTCAGACGACTGCAGGCCCACACGAAAACCCTAGACCAACTGATTCGTCAGCTGCTCTTTGCTGATGACGCTGCCCTCGTTGCACACACAGAGAGAGCCTTGCAGCGCATTACGTCCTGCTTCGCAGATGCCGCCCAGCTCTTTGGACTTGAGGTCAGTCTGAACAAGACAGAGGTCCTTCATCAGCCATCACCCTCCCCACATCACCATCGGCGAGTCTGAACTGAAGTCTGTACACCAGTTTACCTACCTCGGCTGCATCATCACGTCAGACGTCAAGCTGGACAAGGAGCTGGACAACAGGCTGGCAAAAGCGAACAGTGCTTTCGGGCGACTATTCAAGCGGGTGTGGCACAATCAACCGCTGAAAAAAGGCACCAAGATCAGCGTGTACAGAGCTGTCGTCCTCACCACCTTGCTGTACGGTTCCAAGTCCTGGGCCCTCTACCGCAGCCAACTACGACTCCTCGAACGCTTTCACCAGCGCTGCCTGCGTACCATCCTCAGCATTCACTGGAGTGACTATGTCACCAACGTTGAGGTCCTTGAACAGGTGGAAACTTTGAGCATCGAGGCTTTGCTGCTGCGGACACAGCTTCGCTGAGCGGGGCACGTCTCCAGGATGGAGGATCATCGCCTACCCAAGATCACTCTGTTCGGCGAGCTCGCCACTGGACACCGAGACAGAGGGGCACCAAAGAAGAGATACAAAGACGGTCTCAAGAAGTCACTTAGTGCCTGCCAAATCGACCACCGCCAGTGGTCTTCGTTTGCCTCGGACCGTGACACCTGGCGCTCCACCATTCACAAGACAGCCGTGTCCTTCGAGGACTCTCGCAGAGCTAACCTCAAGGACAAGCGGCTCAGGAGAAAAAACAGAGTTGTCGTAACTCAGAACCATGACCAGACCTTCCCCTGCAGCCACTGCGGTCGAACCTGCCTGTCCCGGATTGGCCTCCGCAGTCACGAAAATGCCTGCAGACGACGTGGGCAAGCCCTATAGAATCTTCGTTCGCGAAGTCAAGCCAAGAGACTCTTGTCCGGGGTGTGAATTGTGGCGTCATCAGCGAATAAATCACATGAAATTTTGTCGCTAGTCAAATGTAGCGGCAGGTCATTTATAAAGAGGCAAAACAGAAGAGGCCCTAGGACTGAACCCTGGGGAACTCCCCGTGTTACTAATCCGCTTGAGGAGTATGATCCATTGACCATGACGCGCTGCTGTCTGTCGCTAAGATATGAGGCGAAAAGTGGAGTTGTGCCATGGTGGTAAAGAGATTTCTGGCTGTAGTTAATTGAGGAAGAAATGCATTTATTGCCAAACGAACTACCGAAGTACACATTTAGCTTGGAAAGTAGAAGTTTATGGTCCACAAGATCAAAGGCTTTTTGTAAGTCAATAAATACAGCGCCGGTAAATTCGCCCTGATTTATTGAGCGTAGCCACACATCAGTTAGACGTGCTAGGGCCGTGTGACAACTGTACTTTGGTCTGAATCCCGACTGAAGGGGGTGGATTAATGTATGATTTTCTAAATATTCCAAGAGATGTTTATGGATATGCCGTTCAAGTGGTTTACTAAGGATGGACAATAGTGAGATGGGGCGATAGTTATTAACATTAGTCATAACTCTTGTTTTCGGGAGGGGTATAACCTTGGCTTTTTTAAGTTCCTTTGGGAAAATATTTGTTTGAATGCACAAGTTATAAATAAAGGTTATTGTTTCAATAACATAAGGAATAGCTAATTTAAGTTTTTTGGGGCTGATTTCATCTGGCCCGGACGATTTCTTATTCTTCATTGAACTAATTGTCCTACCGACTTCGTGCACTGCCAGTGGTGGAATCACGAAAGGATCAGATCCTGCAGTTCGCGTTCTACAAAAGTCAACTAGTCTGTCTGAGCAAGAGTAGGGCTGAGAACTTGCTTCTGAAGGGACAAGAGACTCGGCAACTGAGAGGAAATGGTCGTTAAACATGTCTGCAGTCAGATCAGAAGGGATTAAAGGAGATTTATTACACTTGCCTCCAGTCACTACGGCCATAGCGCGCCAGAGCGTGGACATGTCTTTGTCTTGTTTAATCAAGCGATCAATGAAAGATTTTTTTCGCCTGTCGCACAAGAGATTTTCCGCGATTGCGCTCACGCTTAAATTCAGTGAAGCACTTCTGCTGTCTCAGATCATCTCTCACCCTCATGGCTTGAATGATGTCTTGAGTAAGCCACGGCGGGAGTGTTGCCGTTGCGTGTTTGACGCGTCTCCTCCGCAGGGGCGCATGTTTATTTAAGATCTTAAGAAAGATGGTATACCAAACAGACAGAGCGCTGTCAGGGTCAGATTTACTCAATACTTCATCAAAAGGTGCGTTGTTAAGATCAAACAGAAACTCGCTTTCATTAATACTTTTAAAGGAGCGATAGGTGATATACGTATGGCGTCCTTTCTTTGCTTTAGGGAGTTTAGTAGACCACGTACAGCGGATACTAAGGTTACCGACAGATACATTATGAACAGACTCTGGCTTGGTTGTGTATATATGATCTATGAGTGTGGATGTTTGCGTGATCCGTGTGGGTGAAGTGATTAACTGTTGCAGACCCAACAACGTTAATGTAGAGTCCCACGCATGGTGAGGCTTTAGCATGTCTATGTTAAAGTCCCCCATGAGGATGACATTGGAGTTGGGATTACAAGCTTTATCACACATACTAAGGAAAACATCATACCACTCAAAGTTCGCAGATGGGTTGCGGTACAGAAGGCCGATAAGAAATGATGGAGATTGGGGGGGCCTTCAGTTCAAGCCACATACACTCAATATCTTTGGTTTCTAAATCATGTCGTCTACGTATAAAATCTTGAATAGACGAGTGAACATAAGCAGCTAATCCTGTCTGTCCATGGGCCGTACGATCACGTCTCATAACAGTAAATCCAGGAACTTGGATGGATATATCTGATACATTTGAATTGAGACATGTTTCGGACAGTCCAAAAATATGAAACGGGTCTGCTCCATTTAGATAAACACAATATGTCAGGCAACTTATTGCAAAGATGGTAAATATTGAGATGACCAATGCGGAGATCTTTCGTCTTGAGTTTTACGCCACTCATTTCACGCAAAGTCAATGTGTTTGTGGAAAAAACAAAAAAGAAGAAAATGAACAGAATGTATCCGTAACACGTGCCAAAATAGAAAATAATAATAATGATACAAATAAAAAGTATAAAAATCACTAACTAAACTATTCTAAATGCAATCAACGCAATAAACAAAGACTAGAGGCGTAATCACTGGACGCAGGGGAATAGGCCTTCAGAAGGCTTACACACGTCCGTGGGGACTAAAATATCCCAGGTACTCTTCAATGTCTCACACCCCGAATCAACAAAAGATTAAAATCCGGAGAAAAAATTAGTTTTCAGTAATTGTCACAAGTAACAGTGAGAGTCTGTGTGGCTGCGATTCGTGCAACTAATGAATATTAACACAGTCAGACAGTAGCATTGCAAAACTATAGTCCACACTTTTGACGGAAATTATCGTCAATGAGACTGTAGAGCTCGCTAGAGAAAGTCCTTCAAGCGACTCCGTATACAGTGTAATTAATCTGTATCGTGAAGAACTACACTGGACGTCGTAAACACTCGCTCTAAACACACGATGCCTGTAATGTTTGGTTGTTGTTTTTTCTCATCAACAATGAAGGTCAAGTCACTGACGTCTTTGTGTCACGAAAGAAAATGACACATAATCTTATTATTTCCTGATAGAGAATGCAAATGAGAAAAATAGCACACAACCTAAAAGAAAAGAAAATTCAAATGACGCAGAAACGCTGTCCACCCGAGCAGTCACGAACACTGTTTCAAACGACAGTTTTATATATTCATATATATGTGAACGGCACTTGGCACTGAATTCACACGAGTGTCCACGTTCAGCTTGCAGTGTCCTACAACGCGAACCAACAAAATAATGCAGTCTGCGCTACAACAAACAACCATCCCTAACTTCCCTAATTACACCGGGGGAGGGGGGGGGGGAAGGGGCGGAAAGGGGGGAGGGCGAAGGGGGGCGTGCGGCGAGGTGGAGCCGGTAATGGGGTGGGGTGGGGGGTTACTGCTGTGAGTAGAATTGCAACATGGCTTGTGCAATGCTAACACTTAGCGCCTGAACTTGATGTGAATCAAGAGGGGAGGAAGTGAGGGCTAATCCCCTCTTCTCCCATCCTCTGGTATTAGGCGCTGAAAGATGGCTCGCTGTCATAGTAGATGGTAAGGGAGGGTACTCCGTAGCAGCGGACAGTTGTAGCGGCCGACTATGCCTCTGTTCCTGACACAGAGGGGTGGTGGTGTGTGCCCAAGACCTGCGAGAAGCCTCCAGGCCACTGCTGTTGGTCGCAGAAGACTCACGCCTATCAGCGGCCTGACCTCCCAGAATCTCCAATGAGAAGAGTGTTTACCTCAGGGCGGATTTTCATTCTGCGGAGTCTGTCCAGTGGTGTCATATTGCTGTCCTGCTGCTTGTAAGTTTGCTGTCCCTTTTTCACGCCGGTATTTTGGGGCTGGAGGACAGCAGACTGATTATCATCCTGGCCCAACCCCTGGAACCTGTTTGATGTTGACACGTTGGCTAGGAATTCAACGCTGACAATGTCAGCATGATTGTGCTGGAAGGAGGGTGCAGTAGTGGAGGGTGCTGGGGAAGGTTGTCGAGCATGAGGGGTTTTTAACGCAATGGACTGGCTAAGTGTCAAGGCGTTTGTTGATTTCGTCTAGCTTTCCTGCATGACAGTCTCCGGAGGAAACGAGGCTGCTCATCTTTTTGGCGAGTATAGCGTGGTCGTTTTTTTTTTTTTTATCCCTGCTGTAGTTGTGTTCATCAACTCTCGCAGCCCTGTATCAGTAGCCTTGATTTCCTTTTTGGCCTTTACCTCGCTGTCGAGGACAAGGGATGCCAAGTTGTCGTGCCCCTGTCTGAGGTCAGCACACTCCTTCCTAACACCCTGCAGCTCGGCACGGCACTGACGCAGCTCTGACTGGAGAGTGGTGATGACGGCTGTAGACTCGGCCCATTATATATATATATATATAGTAACGCACGCAGACTTGCCCACAGTCGTACGCACAGACTCTCACGCAACAGACGCATACACCGCCACTGACTCAGACGGGCGCATTCATGCGGTAAAACACAACACACGGGCTCCCTTTCTAAAGTAACCTTTATACACTATAAATAAAAAGAACGACTTAAATAATTATCAACTATATACTCTGTTCTATTATCACACCACACACGTATCACAATATATTTGCCAGGTTAGGTCTTAGTCTCACATTGCCTCCAACCTGTTTGATGTTGTTGCCTGGTTACGTTGGTCCTTCTCACGTCTAGGCGTGAAAGTCCTTCGTCGTACGCTTGTTGCCGTCCTGTCTCTCTTTGGCACGGACGTCCTTGTTCTCGTACGGTACTCAGTTCTCACTTGGACTTGGGTGTCTTGGTTCCCAGTCAGACTCACTCTCAGAAGAGCTGGAGGGATGACCTCACGTAGGTCCCACCTGCGACTCGACGTCTCGGCGTCCGTCGTTCCACTCTCGTTACAAGAACTCTGAATAGACAAAAGTCCCAACGTAACACTTGCTAAACACACAACATATTGGATCAATGAGAAACGTCACGTAACCTGGCTGATACAAATAACTCACACGTTCATTCACACACACACACACACGTGCTTCATAAACTATTTTCGTATCACCCCATCTCTGTCACTATCTTGAAACAGACTATAGCCTAACTGACACTCTTGCTATACCCTACTCTATACCCTGGAAAAGACTATGTTTAACCAACCACGTACTATCTTCCTAGCGGCTTAGACATACACACTTCATATTCCTTTAGTCATCTAACTCGGTAAACAACTGTATACAAAAAACACCGGTTACTTCACCGAATTCTAAACATACTATAACTAAACCAAACCGGAACACCGCTACACAACCACATTAATCTTACCACGCATACTGTCTTTAACTAAACAACTATCAATACTACGTTTATAGAAACATACCTGAAATCTAGGCTTCAGAGTCTTGGAATGCGGGCTAGGTAACTCAACAACCGTTCCATACGACAAAAACAGCCCGCACTCCCGGTCTAGACCTCTGACAGTCACAGCTTCCGCCTAGAACTCACTAAACAGAACTCACTAAAAATTCCCGTGCTAACCATGTCTTACAGATTCCACATGGGCAGCAGGCCCCACGGACTTTCGGCACAAACAAACCGTTAACAAAAACCGTACCGTACTAATCCTATTGTGCGAGCACTATGCACAAGCATAGAGCTTCATCACACACACACACACACACACACATATATATATATATATATATAAGTAGTCCGTTCAGGTAGTAAGTTACTGTAACAAGATGTTATAACGAGTTTTGAAGGTTCTAGAGTTAGAAATAGATTTAATTTGGGGTGCTAGTTCGTTCCAGGCTTTGGCACATGAGAACGAAAGGCTGGTTTTATATATATCGAGCCTGACCCATGGTAGCTGTAACAAAGTGTTCCTCGTGTTCTGTCTTTGACTATCCAAAAATAACATACGAAGGTAAGATGGGGTTTTATGGTGAAGAATTTTATGCAGAAGTATGCATCGATTAAATGTGAACTGTTTGTTTAGGTTTAGCAGTCGGATGGTTCTAAACTTTTCGTCGGTGGGAGAGTGACCAGGCACCGTTAACTTTACCCTTCGACGATACAATGAGTTAAGTTTCTTTAAATGTACCTCACTACATCCATCCCAGATAGTGGAGCAGTAATCACAGTGTGTCTTAATGTGGGCATGGAGAAAGAGTCTTCTAGTGTCAGTGTTAACTATTTGACTTAGTTTTGATAGCAGGAATATATTTTTAGATATTGTTTTGCATGTGTTTTCGATATGTGGTTCCCAGCTGAGCTGGTTATCTACTGTGACTCCAAGCAAACGATGTTTTTTAACTTGATCAAGGGGCTCAGAGTTCAGGTATAATGTTAAGGGCAGGAGACCACGTTGATGTTTTTGGCGTAAAGAATCAACATACTCTTTGTCTTTTGGACACTAATTATCATATGATTATGTTGGCACCAGCTTGAAACCTCATCAAGACTTTGCTGGAGAACTTCGTTTATTTTTGGCAATTCGCTGTTTGATGTATGTATGGTAGTGTCATCAGCAAATAAGTCACATGTTGCATCGGGATAGGAGATAGAGAATGGTAAATCATTGATAAATATGTTGAACAAGAATGGGCTCAAAATTGCCCCCTGAGGAATACCACACGTTACTAAACCTTCACTCGAGTAATTACCATTAAGCAAAACTTTCTGTCTTCTGTCACTTAGATAGGATATCAGATGTACGGTATTGGAATCGATGCGATACATCGGTAGATTTTTTCATAAGATAGAGTGGTTGACTAAATCAAAGGCTTTTTAAGGTCAAGAAAAACTGCACCTGATAACTGAGAATTATTAATGGTTGTAAGCCATTTATCAATGATATGTATAAGGGCAGTTTGGCAAGAGTGTTGCGGGCGAAACCCAGACTGCATTTTACTGAGTAGACAGTTCTGTTCTAGAAAATTTTGCAGATGTGTATGTATATGTTTTTCAATAGGTTTTGAGATGACTGGTAGAATGGAGATAGGTCTATAATCATTCAATGAGTTTAAGTTTTTGCTTTTGGGAAGGGGAATGACCTTAGCTGTTTTTAACTCATCAGGGAAAATATTTCTTTGACTAGAAAGATTGTAAATGAACTTTGGAGACTCAACTATGTAGGGCAGAGCTATTTTAAGAATTTCGCAACTGATGCCATCTGAACCACATGACCTCTTTTTCATATTAGATATATATATTTACCCACGTCAAAAACAGTCATTGGTGGGAGTGAAAAAACACAACCAGCAGTACTGTTACTGTGAAATCGTAGTTGCTCAGAACATTGGTATTTCGCATGATCATTTGTATTAGTGCGTGCTAAAGTCTCAGCTATGCTAAGAAAGTGGGTATTGAAGGTATCTGCAGTGAGATCAGGTGCAATGTTCATGTCTCTGTGATTGTGACCTTTAGTAAAGATGTTGATAACTTGCCAAACAGAGCGCAGGTCCTTGCCGTCTGCAATGATCTCTTCGGCATATTGTCTTTGAGCTTTTTCGGACTAAAGATTTCACAAAATTTCTTTGTTTTTATAGTCAACAAATTTCTTTTCTTTCTTAAGTGAATCTCTGAGTTGCATGGCTGCTTTTATTTCTCCAGTTAGCCATTCAGGGATTGTGGGATGTTTGACACGTTTTGTTCGCACTGGGGCATGTTTAGAATACCAAGGAACAGTTCATACCAGCGGGTGAGGGCTTTATTTGGGTCATTGTAATTTAACACATCATTAAATGGGATATTGGATAAGTCATAGAGAAAGGCATTCTGGTTAAATTTTTTGAAAGACCTGTAAATAATAGTAGTATGCCCTGTGCACAATTTCTTAGCTAATTTAGCAGACAGCGAGAAAGATCCTGGGAAGTGATCACTGATAGAAAAATTGAGAATATGGACATTATTAACAGCTTTTACATTTGTAGTATAGATATGGTCTATCATTGTCGCAGAAGATGAAGTAACTCGTGTGGGCGACTGAACAACTGTGTTAAACCAAGAAAAGAGATCATTGAATTCCACGAAGAGTAACAGTCTTTTAACAAATCAACATTAAAATCACCTAGGATATGTATATCACCCCTGCATTTCTGTACTGTGTCAATCATTGATTCAAAGTCATCAAGCCATGCCACTCTGGCTGCTGGATTTCTATAAATAAACCCTACAAGAACGGGTGATGACCCTCGATATTTTTATTTCCAGCCACATGCATTCAATTTGCTTTGATTCTAGGTCAAATCTTCTAGTCAAATATTGAATTATAGAGTCATGTATGTATATTACTATGCCAGTTTGGCTTAGAACAGAGGCAACACGACGTAGAATAGCAAAATTAGGTATGGAGATTGCCTGATCACTGATATTGTCTGTCAGGCGGGATTCAGTAAAGCCAAAGATATGAAACTGTGATGGCTGATTTAAGAGAATAGTGATGTCTGGTATTTTGCGGCAGAGATGATACACATTAAGGTGGCCAATATTTAAGAGACGATCTGGGTTGTTGGTATTTGGTGACATGTGTCTTTCTGACTACAGGATAATGGGAGAAAAAAGAAACTGGTTGCACATGTGAAGTAACAAGAGAATGAGAAAGTAAAGCTAAATAACCGAAGCTAAATACCCGCTAGCAGGTTTAACACGAAAGATCTAATCTATGCAATAAGTAATGACACGCAATACGATTTCCAAACACAGTACGTGGCACAAATGAGAGTTCAATGTTCCTATCACGCAATGCTGCTAAAATTATTATCTTTTAAATCGCAGAAGCGTCCAGCAATTTCTTGTGTCCGGACAAATCCCAAGGAAAGCACAAGCAGATACAAATATGCTTGTGATGAAAGTGTCAACACTCGCACGATATGTCAAGATGATGCCATCGCAGCACACATTTAAGATATTAAATAGATATTAGTAATCAAAATACAGTAAGACATGCTAGTCCATGAATTACTATTTTCAGCAAGTAATATATCGGCACATAATACTGAAGGAATCATAAGACACTCTATGCCCGTCACAGTTCTGTTGTATTGAGTATGAGTGCCTCGCATAGCCTGACATATTAGATAAGTCGACAGGCAGACAATGAAAGATTCCAGTGATTATGATGTAGTGAATATCACCAAAGAATTAAAATAAATAGAGAGTCATAGTCTATTCTATGCTCACCGCCTTCCAAGAATAATGTGTATGAGTGCACGTCAAGACAATACAGTAACGGAAAAAAGAAAAAGAAAAAAAAGCGATGGGCATAAAATAAAGTATGCTACTGATATGCTGAAAGGATCCTGCCGAGAATATCATTTCAAACGCAGGCAGAGGTCATATTCAGTTTTTATGCTTAACACCTTCAACAAGTGAAAAGTCTCAGATATTCAACATTAGTAAAGCGGCAACATATGCTAGTAAAGCAATATTTCATTTTCTTTCTCAGACGCAGCTCACAATCAACGGTCGATGAAAATCTTGAATTGGCATCACATCAGAATAAATTGTTAGAACTACAGGGTCATACCCTATTCTATGCCCTGCGCCTTCCAACATGTTTTGGACGGTGAGTGTCTAGACATGTAGATTTCCAGTTGGGCTAAAGCGTGGGGCATAAAATGGAGTAAGCCAGTGACAAAACTGTGATTGAGACTACCAAAATAAAACAAGAAGGCATACCCAAGTCTATGCCCATCATCTTTCTCACACAGAGATATGAGGTGTATGAAGGTTATGAGCATAGAGTGGGGCATGCCACCGTGTATCGTACTGAGGGAGGGAGGGTTTGGAGGGAGAGAGGGAGGGAGGGAGGGAGCGAGAGAGAGAGAGAGAGAGAGAGAGAGAGAGAGAGAGAGAGAGAGAGAGAGAGAGAGAGAGAGAGGTAGGGAGGGAGGGAGGGTTTGGAGGGAGGGGGAATCAATGAATCAATGAATCTTTATTTTAGAGAGAGGGAGGGAGGGAGAGAGAGAGAGAGAGAGAGAGAGAGAGAGAGAGAGAGAGAGAGAGAGAGAGAGAATTACGTCATATTTAGAATATTGCGTCAATGTCTGAGTGGTGACGGAGTTGCTTCTTTTACGTCAACGTCACTGTCTGACTTTCTCCCGAAGTCAAGGGTTTTTACTATTTTATTTTTTTCTGAAAATAATTAATTTTTACTACAGAAGTTGAAAGGGTACAATGCTGGCTAACGAACTCATCTAATATCCTTTTCGAAACTAGCTATATCCAAAATTTCAAGTAAATATGACAAAAATTACGGACTCTAATCTGGGTCTACCGACTTTCTATAAACGGTCTTTTATGTCTTCAATGAGACATCCAATTATAATATGCTGGGAGCTCTCATAGCCACCCCTTATATAAAGTATTTCGCCAAGTTCCAAGCTTGAACATACAGCAGTATCTGAGATTCTCGTGTCTACATACATTCGCACACACACACACACACACACACACACACACACACACACACACACACACACACACACACACACACACACACACACACACACACACACACACACGTGGAGACAAAAGCCTCAGAGTGGGTTACCTACCATTTTATGTGAAAATGGGTTCCCATCTTTCTATTTATTCTAGGGCTCTGGAATTGATGCCAAAGTTTACAACTCACCTTATAACTAAGCTCTATAACTTAAAATAAAATAGACATTTTGTAGAAACAGAGCCACTGGATAGAGAAAAACATGAGTTTTCACCAATAAAGTGGGTGCCTCTCACACAAAAACTGGCATTACAGTGAAAATGGGTGTCTTCCAAAAATTAGGCGTCTGTAATAAGGATAAATTCATGGAATATTTGATACTTATTTTTCACATTCATTTTTTTCAACTAAATGTGAATGTATACATTAACATTTTATACATTTTATTGTGCAAAATTAAATGAACACTGGCCCCTAACCTTTAGATTATGATTTTCAAAAAGGAAATCTTTTAAACATTGCTACGTTTTGTCCTTCTGAAGAAAAACAGTTTATCATGGCATTTATGTGAGAATCAAGATAATGTATTCTGAAAATTAAGGGACATTTTTTTATGTGCTCTGGAGTTTGAGAAAAACAGCAACAGAACATTTTGGATATTAACCTTTATCATTCGGAATACACCAGTGTGGGCAACAAGTGTGACCAAAATAGTTCAAGGGTAGTGCCAGAATAGCTTGGCGCCTCTAGGCGCCAAGCTATTCTGGCACCACTCTTGAACTAAAGCCATTGGTCTATGTCCTTATCTGTAAGTACTGTAATGTAGCTTGCATATGGCAGTGTACAAATTTGAAGCTTTTAGCCTCAGTATGATACGGGTTAAAAAGTGTGGAAAAATACTTAAGACAGGAAAAGACTCGGAGGAAGAAACTAACACTTGAAATGACAAAACAGAACACTGACATTAATTAATTAACTGACAACATAAGAAATCACTTGAAACTTCAGCCTTTATTAATCACATCAAAGGTGCATACATATAAAAACACAGTAATTGTTTGTAATCACTTTAAATCAAACAATCAAGAGCAGTCAAACCTTTTTTTCTGGCAACTTTGCGATGAGGAAAACTAGTTCCTGCCTTCGGCACGTAAAGGGTTTCAGCGACTTCTGTGCCTTTATTCATAAAATGAAGAAATATACTGAGTTCTAGCAAGTGGAAGAATAAAGTTTAGCTGAGTTGGTATACCTCGTCCTGTGCCTAGGTTAAACGCACCAGCAGTGCCGTTGTTGCTATTTTCGCAGCAGACCGGTCGCTCGGACCGGTCATGTGCACCCGATCGGTTTAGAGCGTGTGCTTTCTGCACCTGTAAATATAATTTACAGGTGCAGAAAGCACACGCTCTAAACCGATCGGGTGCACATGACCGGTCCGAGCGACCGGTCTGCTGCGAAAATAGCAACAACGGCACTGCTAAATAAATAAAATGGGTAATCTCGGAGAAAGAATCACGTGACCGTAGTTTGATTGCTGCAAAATAACATAAATAAAGAATAAAGCCTTTTCCCATATGCAATCCGGCAATAACGCATCCATCCTTGTGCTAGCACCACGAAACATTTTTTGGTAGATTTGAATCCTCAATGGTGGTGATTTTGCGACATCTGCGTCGTTTGCGGCAGAAAGCACCGTCATAGTTGAAGTTCAAGAGATGAGCTCACTTCATGTACAACTTGATTCAGGGGTGTGGGGCATGACACAAGCCTCCGCCATCTCTACACAAAACTGGCTTGTTAGGGGAGGTAAAAGGCGCTAAAAGTAAAACCGGAAATGAACCTTATATCGACTGCGAGCACAATCTTCCGCGTGAACGTACGAGACCACACTACAAGTGCAGAAGCCTACCTGCGCGCGCAGTTCTGGTGCACATGACCAGTCCGAGCGACCGGTCTGGTGCGAAAATAGCAACAATGGCGCCGCTGGTGCCTTTAACCTAGGTAGAGGGCAAGGTATACCAACTCAGCTAGAGTTTATGCTTCCTGTGACTTTTGAAAGAATGAATAATATGCAAAGTGTACTTCATAGTAACAAAAAGTTATAGACATTTCCAAAATGATCAAGGCATACATCAGATAAAAACAAGCTATACACACTGAATCCAACCCAATAAAAAATAACACTCTTGTAATAAATCATTTGTTGACAATTGTTTTCTTATCTTATTATTGTGTTTTTTTTTTTGTCCCGAGCCACTGTTTAGTTGCAAAGGTAAATGTTATACAGTATACAAAATGATCAAGGTGTACATCAGATAAAAACAATCTATACACGCTGAAACCAACCCAATAATAACACTATAGCAATAAATCATTTGTTGACAATGGTTTTCTTGTCTTATTATTGTCTTTCGTCCCGAGCTGCTGATTAGTTGCAAAGGTAAATGTTATACAGTATCCAAAATGATCAAGGCGTACATCAGATAAAAACAAGTTATACACGCTGAAACCAACTCAATAATAACACTCTTGTAATAAATCATTTGTTGACAATGGTTTTCTTATCTTAATATTGTCTTTCATCCCGAACCGCTGTTTAGTTGCAACGGTAAATGTTATACAGTATACAAAATGATCAAGGCGTACATCAGATACCAGTCCCTGGTAAAGTCAGAGTCAAACCGCTCCGCCTCAGAGAGCTCTTGCCGCCACCTGTCATCTGAACCATGCCCAAGCTGTTTGGATGCTTGTGACTGTTTGATCCGTGAACATGTTTTTGAAAGTCAAGGCTCACCGTCATTTGTCGGTTTTCTTTACCGCAATCCGGCGTCTACCTTCGAGTGATATGACAACTTTACTACTAACCTAGACAACGTGTGTAAAGGGCAAAATGACGTCATTCTTCTTGGTGACTTTAATATAGATATGCTTAAACCCCATCCCGCATGGGACACTACATTTTCTTTATTTGGCCTAGTACAGCTAGTTAAATCCCCCACCAGAATTACCGCCACGAGCTCTACGCTCATTGACCACGTCTATACAAACAAACCGCAGGCGGTGACCGATGTTAGTGTCTCAGATCTTAGCGTTAGTGACCACTGCCCCGTGATTTGTTGCTGGTCTACAAAACTCCCCAAATTAAAGAAACATCGTCATACCACAACAACCTACATGTCGTTTAAGCATTTCAGTCATAATGAGTTTCTACACGATCTTAGTAACACTCCTTTTGACGAAGTCCTTCTCAAAGATGATCCAAATATTGCGCGCTCCACTTCAGTGGTACAGATTATTCCTTGGAGTATTAGACAGACATACGCCGATGTAACGAACGCCTTTAGTGTAGGTTTCGGTCGGACGATGGTGTGACGTCATTAGCAGTTGGACCGAATGTACACATGCGAATAATGTAGAGATAAGCATTGTTCACGAGCGGTAATGTACAGATAAGCCATGTTCACGTGCGGTAATGTAGGTGAGCGATGTTCACGTGTCACGTGTGGGAGTGACAGTGTAGTATCGGGAATAATTGCCAGTTAGAGATGCTACACCAGTCGAGCCGAGCGGTCGTTTTCGCTAGGGCTCTGAGGAAGAATTCTGGCTAGAGAATTCGATAGCTGTATATTGAATACAGGTATTTATTCTTTTAGTACCGGTATTTATAATGACCTGTAACGCTATTCAGATGACAAAGAAAGTATTGTTTTATGAATTATTATTAGAGTGCAGAAGAGCCATGTTTGAAGGAAGTGCGATGGCTCGTGTCAATACTTGTTTAGTCATGTAATTATGTGATGTAGTTATAACTAGGATGTCATGTTGTATTTATTCATATGTGAAGATGTGGGACTGAAATAGGAATAGAATTCAGTATATATTTAGGTATACCTAATGATGAAATGTGCAGTAATATGCTACGAATTGAAGGTGAGCTGTGATTGTAATATTTGGCTCATAATCCATTGTGTGTAGGTACGTAAAATGTGTGTACAGTGTTAAAGTGGCTATAGGAATTGTGTGCACTGTGTTAAAGTGGCTATAGGAATTGTGTGCACTGTGTTAAAGTGGCTATAGGGATTGGCATAAGAATTATGACAATAATGACTGTAGTATGGTGGCATAAAGAAGACATTTTTCAGAGGAAATGATCTAGAGCGCTTTTAAGTATAATAATGTGTCGAAGACACATTCAGACTTTTTGGGTATAAGAGCGAACATTTATGAGTGTATAAATGTTGTGTACAGCGGGGCCGGTACGGAGCGGACACCCCTGGTGTAGGGCCGATGAAGCTGTCCTGAAGGCATCACGTACGTGAACAGATGCGGACATCAAGCCTTCATCTCTCCTTCGTCCTACCATCACTGGTGCTACGAGCAGCAACGGTAGCGAAGTAAGCCACAGATTCGTGCTACAGGACCACATGCAGTGTTCCGGCAGTGTAGCTATTGTCGCCTAGCGCCGTTAATTTCACGCCTAGGAATGTTCTAAATCTGTGAGTAGTCATTGAATAGTAATATTCAGTTCGGGAATCTCCGTCAAGTCGTCAATGTGATATTGACTGTGTCGACACTAGTATAGAGGAGTCGAGTGACGTCTCTCGAGAGAGACAACGACCTCTACGGTAGCGAGTGAAGGTGTGAGCGCTGAAGTTGTGAATAACCTATATGCCACTTGTTACTGTTAGTTATTTGTGTAGATTGGTTTATATGATGTGAATTGTGTGGTTTAATGTATGTTATGAGTGCTTGTTAATAGTTAAAGAGGGCAAAGAGATATAACTGTGTGGCCTTTGTCCTTCGTTTGTAAGCGCGTGTGTGGTGGATGAAAGAGTATAGTGAACAGAGATAGTGCACCCACCTTTATACTGATTATCAGAACAAACCCACGCACACACTCATTCCATTAGAATAAACGTTTATATATGTAATTGATTCAGTAGCGAAAACACCGTCGTTACAGCCGATTAGAACAAAAAGAGTAAAGAGTGAGATACTTCCCCCTTGAATGACAAAAAAAAAAAAAAATAAAAAAAAAATAATGCATGCCATGTCGGTGCGAAATTACCTAAAAAGAGAAAAGAACTTTCATGAATTTGATGATTGGGCGCCATCTTGTTTGCGCGACCTACCACGTGTGGCCACACAGGGCAATTGCTTCCGGTGCATGTAGTAACTTTTCCGCAAGAAATAGTTTAAAAAATTTCCTCCCTTTTTGCCATCGTTTTAGGAGGTAAAACTTCAAATGTTTGCCTTTTTTGGCGTTTTGAGCAACAAAAGGCATGACAGGTGGTGTGAAAAACAGCAAAATCTGGGTAATTTTGGTCGACCTAGTGTGTTCATGGGAGCCTAATGGGGGCATGTGCACGGTTTTAAGCAGGCTTGCAGACGACAGTTTTGTCATGGGGTACTTAGTGCATTCGAGTGTTGTGAAAAATGCTAACTCTTAATTTTTTAAAGAATTGCTGAAAATGTTTCTCCTGTAATGTGCTTCGCGTGGATTTTTTGTTTTGGCAGAAAGGTTCTTCGTTCATAGTTTTATGCTGCAAGAGGCTAACAGATAACAGTGTGTGAAAAGGGGGCGTAACCTATTTGCCCTGTGTGGCCTGTGTCTCGCTCCCAGTGTTTTACTGTGTTTACGTCTGCTGAAAGTTTACTGAGTGTCGTATAAGAGTGCGCTGATGAGGATTGTATGCTTGTCTTTCGTCGGATCTGGTTGCTGCTAGAGTAGTATCGTATTGAATAGTGTCTGTCGTTTGAACTTTGTTTACGTCGCCATTTTTGCTTCCCAGCAGCGTGGCCGGTTCGCCGGGCCTTTCTGCTGCCCTGTTTTATGTGCTGCGCGCTAATGTTTGAAGTGTTTACTGTGTGAGTCTGTTCGCTACCCGCGGTCGCATCTGTTGCTTGGTTGTTCGTGTCTACCGTCCTGTAGGTTTTCCGTGTGCTGCCCCAAATTTGTTATCTCCCGTCGACATCTCGCCCTAGCCACTTCTGATCTCGCCGCTGACCAACCGGGATTGTCCGCTTGTAAATTTTTTCCCCGTATCCTTTTTGCCCTTTCAGAGTTGGTTTTGCGTATTATGAGCGTCGCTCCCCTACCACACTCACACACACACACACACCGGCTCACACACGACACGCACACACGCACACACACACAGACACACACACACACACACACACACACACACACACACACACACACACACATACACACACACACACACACCTACTGTACATTTTATCCCTTGCGTATTATAAGGTCGACCTTCTTTTGGACCCCGCCTCCTTCCCGATCTTGCATCCCATTTCGATTCCTCCCTTCGAAAACTTCTAGACACCCACCCTCCTGTCACCACCTGCTCCATACCCAACCGACCCCCCGACCCCTGGCTCACTGACGACATAGCTGAGGCCAGGCGCGAGCGCCGACAAGCGGAACGCCGCTGGCGCTCATCCGACCTCACCGTTCAGAAACAGATCTTCCAAACAACTAGATCCAAAGTCTGCAGAATGATCTCCGACACCAAATGTAAACACCTTCAAACAGAATACTGGAATCCACTTCTTCCAAAACCCTCTACGCTACCATGAACACACTCCTAGGCACTTCTAAAGACTCTCCTTTCCCCAACACTGTGTGGAAAAGAAGAACTCCCGTCCGCTTTTTCCACCTATTTTTCAGATAAAATCCAAACTCTACGCAACACACTCGACACTCTGCCTTCTCCGCCCTGCCCTCCCGACCCCCCCCCCCCCCTGCCCCTTTTCCGGCACTCCCCTCTCTTTCTTCCGCACCCCTTTCTCAGGATGAAGTCCTCAAGACCATAAAGTCCATGTTTTTCAAAACCTGCGAACTAGACCCCCTCCCAGCTTCTCTCTACCGAGACGGCCTTCCGAAACTTCTGCCCTTCATTTCCGACATCATCCCTGTCCCCGATATCTTCAAGTCCGCCATCGTCCGTCCCCTCCTAAAACAACACAACCTCGACCCAAACGAACTCGAGAACTATCGCCCAGTCTCCAATCTCTTTCCTGTCCAAGCTTCTTGAGAAGGTTGTTCTCAACCAGCTCAACCTCCACCTCTCCGACAACAACCTCCTCAGTCCATTCCAGTCTGCCTATCGCAAACATCACATCACTGAAACAGTCCTTCTACACATCCTAAACGACCTGCTTCTCTCCACCGACTCGAGCAACATCTTCCTTCTTACGCTACTCGACCTCTCTGCCGCCTTCACCACTCCTTTGGCATCACTGACTCTGCTCACTCCTGGTTTCTCTCCTACCTCTCTAACAGACAGCAGTCCGTCACCATCGACGGCGTCTCCTCCAACCCAGTCACGCTCTCATGCGGAGTTCCACAGGGGTCCGTCTTCTCCCCTGTCCAATATCATCCAATCTCACCACATACACAACCAACTCTACGCTGACGACTCACAACTACTAGACAAAGACAACCTCGACAACACTCAGTCACTACTGACTCGCACGGCTGACTGCTACGAAAACGTGAAAAACTGGATGACAGCAAACAAGTTTAAACTGAACGACGACAAAACGGAAGCCATGCTGGTAGGCACTCGCCAGAAACTTTCCCAGCTCCCTCCCTCTCTCCACCTTCAACTCGACAGCACCCCCATCTCCCTCTCTGACTCGGCCAAAGACCTTGGCGTTATCCTCGATTTTTCTCTTTCCATGCCCAGCTTCGTCTCCGCCACGGCCCAGGCATGCTATTTCCACCTCCGCCGCATCAGTCAGATCAGAAAATACCTCACTACCGAAGCTGCCACCAAACTTGCTTTCTCTCTCATCCTATCTCGCATCGATTACTGCAACTCTCTCCTTTCCGGCACCCCTCATTCCACCATTTTCACTCTCCAGCGCGTCCAGAACAATGCTGCCCGCCTCGTCCTCAGAAAGAAAAAATCCGACCACATCACTCCCTTGCTCAAACTCCTTCACTGGCTCCCCATCCCCCAACGCATGCAATACAAGATTATGTCTCTCTGCTACAAATCCCTGAACAACTACGCTCCTGTCTACCTCTCCAACTTACTTCACCCTACACTCCTCCCCGCTCCCTCCACTCCGCCTCCGATCCTCTCCGCCTCCACATCCCCCGCACCAAACTCAGCACTTTCGGCCCCCGCTCCTTCTCTGTATACAGTCCATCCACCTGGAACACCCTCCCACTCTCTCTCCATCAGAAACACTCTCTCCCCTCCTTCCAGTCCGCCCTCAAAACTCACCTCTTTCAACAGTTCTAGCACTACATCACCACACTCCCCACCCCAGGCTGACTGTCGTAATGTATTTTACTATTTGTGGTACGTGAGTCGTTGTCTAAAGCGTGCGCATGCGTACGCGAGTTGTGAGTTCGCGCTTAGAGTTATAATTATTATAAGATAAGCGCATTATAAATACCGTAATTCTTTATTATTATTTTAATTTAAAAAACAGCGAAACCGTGTGAGGTCAATGGTGCGCGCCGCGAGGAGAGACTTTATCCGCAACACTGTCAATGACAACAAAGATGTGTCAGCACAGTAGCGGGTACTGAATTCGATCACCCGAGGCAATAGCAGTAGGTCGACAACCATCCCCAGTAATCTCTCCGCCGACACAGGCTAAAATATGCCCCGATTACTTAGTTAATTTCTGCAATAGAAAAACAACTGGCATTTAATATCCCCATACTTGTTGTGCACGAGTTAGTTAGTTAGTTATTGGGGTTTAACGCCGAGCAGTGCTGTCCGCGAAGTGGGCAAACTAATTAATGACCTAGCTAATAAGAAGTCCTCCGGCCAGGATGATGTCAATCCACAAATATTAAAGTTGTCTGTACCATACATCATAGAGACCCTTACTTATATTTACAACTTATGTATTAAAAAAAAAATGTATTCCCTACAGACCTTAAAGTTGCAAAATTCGTTCCAATACCAAATTCAAAAGATCGTACTGACCCTAACAACTATAGACCCATTTCTCTGCTGTCAGTATTATCTAAACCCCTCGAAAGGCATATACATTAACACCTGTCTGACAACTTAGAATCCCGAAAGTTGCTACATTCGTCTCATTCAAGATTTCGACTCAACACTCATGTCATATGGCTCTGAGCAGATTAAAAGACACATGGCTTTCAAGTATGAATAATTCGCAGGTGACAGGTGTAATTTATCTTGACTTTAAAATGGCTTTCGACTTAGTGAACCATACAATATTGATTTCCAAACTAAGCATTATCTTCGAAAGGACATGGCTGTTTATTTTTTTACGTCATAACTCGAAAACAGGAACAGAAGGTAATTGCTAATGGAGCCTACTTTTATACTAAAGATGTTAAAGTCGGGGTTCCGCAAGGGTCAATCTTAGGTCCTCTTTTATTTTAAATTTACATCAATGACCTGCCTCTAAGTCTCACCTACGAAGCAACACAGTGTGATATGTTCGCCGATGATACCTCAATCCATACAGCTAACAAAGACATAGTGAAGTTGAAAACGGCCTTCAAAAAAGTCTCGACGATATATCAGCATGGTGTAAAGTCAACGCAATGATTCTGCATCCTACTAAAACAAAATCTATGATTATTGCAACACGCCAAAAGCATCAGTTGAAACTATTATAGCTTAATCTATCACTCGGCGACGACATCAAAGAACAGGTAGCCGAACATCGTCAATTGGGGGTCACAATTGATAATCAGCCGAGGTTGCAGATGAACATTGACAATGTCTGTAAAACGGTCTCTACAAATGTCTTTATGTTATCGAAATTAAAGTATTACACAGATAGTGAAACCAGAAAACTGTTCAATAATGCACACATCATGTCACATATAAATTACGCATCGACGGTGTGGGATTGTTGCAGTGATGTCCACTTAAAAAGACTAAATTCTTTACATAGGAGAATGGCAAAATTAATTCTTCCGGACCCGCACTTGACGACCGAGGAAAAACTCAGTAAAGCTGGATTCCTACCACTTCAAAATCATTTAAAATTTAACAAAGGGTAACTGATGTTTAAAGTGTGGAACCATAGCGCTCCAGAATATCTAACAGAGTTGTTTAAAAAATCATATTCCTGCTATGGGAATATGAGGGGTCTTTATATTGTTCGAAAACCCAAAATAGATATATTTAAATCTACTTTGTCATTTGCGGGTTCCACACTGTGGAACTCACTCCCACATCACGTTAAAGCCACTCCGACATTATCTCGTTTCAAGACAAGTCTTTATAGGTATCTGACATCACTCAAATAATAATATCTAGTTATTCGTAGACACACAAATGTACGTGTATATTCTAACAATCATGTGTGTGTGTGTGTGTGTGTGTGTGTGTGTGTGTGGGTGTGGGTGTGGGTGTGGGGGTGTGGGTGTGTGGGTGTGGACGCGCGAGTGCGTTTGTGCGTGTATGGTCATAGATTTCAGGAAAAACAAACATCATCCCGATCCTGTTGTCCTCAAGGGAACAGAAGTTGATCGTGTTGAGTCCTACAAGTACTTAGGTGTTCTTTTTGACAACGCGCTCAATTGAAAACAAAACACAGATGCTATTATATATTTTTTTTTAAACCGCATACCCGTCTTTACTGTTTGCGAAAGCTCAGATCATTTAATGTAAGCACTTCGCTTTTACATACGTTTTACTGCTCCAGTATTGTTAGCGTTCTAACTTTTGGACTGACGTGCTGGGGTAGAAATTTATGTAAAAGAGATCAAGATCGTCTTAACAAAGTAATCCGGAAAGGGGGCGGGGTGATTGGTAGGGCACAGGATACTTTGGACGCACTGTACAACAGACGGATTACGAACAAACTGGCTGACATTCTTGATGACAAAACACATCCAATTAGATATGAATTTGACAGCAGACGTATCGAACGAAGTGGCAGACTTCGAGTACCCAAAAGTAGTACATCACGTTATGCTAACTCTTTTGTCCCTCAGGCTGTTACCCTTTTCAATCAGTAGATAGTGTCTGTCAACATTCTTTAGTTTCTAGCCCTTTCAGTAGTTCACTGCAATATTGCTGACACCAAAAGCACAGGGGAAATCCACCATAAGTGTTTCTGATGCCAAGAGTGTTACAAAGGTAACAATGCATCTGTTACAGTTCATCTCTTTAATTGAGAGTTATGGGTTTTTTTCATTATTTCAATGATTGAATGATAATGCCATGTGTTGTATGGTCAGACAGCGAATTTCCCCATGATGGATTAATAAAATATTATTGCATTGTATTGTTTTGTATGCGTGTGTTTGTGTTTAGTGGACTATTTAATTTTTATTTTGTATCACTGTGCTTTGATGTCCCACTGTCACAACACGGTTTTTTTCCCCTATTTTCGTAGGGGAGGTAAATTCAGAGGGGTGACATATTAGTCACCGGGTAGCGATAGCATAGGTGTCTAGTATTTGGCCTCTACACGGGTGTTTTGCTGCTGTGCGTGCGTACGGAAGAACCGCGTGACGCACGTGATCGCTCGGTCTGCGTGATCGGGTGGTTATTGTTTTGCGTGAATTTCAATCACATGATTTACTGTGCGTTTTTTTCGCTAACCGTACGATAACGAAATTGTTAGTCAGTCGCATTTCCAAGAACGAACGAGTTAGTCTCATTCCAGCTGTGCAGTCAACGAAGTAACTAGTCTTCGAGGGGGGATTTCGCGGGCGTGGTTAGCCATTTGCTGCGGTCCTCAAGTGGCGTGTCGTCCTCCTGTGGCGGTCCTACAATACGGCTCTGGTCGCTCCGGAGTTGGTGTCCTGTGAGAAGAAAAAGAAACTGCAACGACTGAACCCCTGGCTTGTCTTGTCTGTGTTTGTCTTCGACCCAGCCGGGGTGTCTCCAGGATATCGGTGATTCCACGCAACAGTTCGTTAGTGGCCATTTGCTCGGGGGTGGGGGGGGGGGGGGTGTTTGTCTGTGTTTGTTTGTTCTGTTATTAGTATTTTGGTTAGTGTGTATTGGGGGGCAAGTGCAAGAATAGAATGTAGAAGTGAATGCCATCTGTTGTATTTGGTAGTAGTTAGCATCGAATTAGTTATTGGGATTTAACGCCGAGCAGGCGACTAAGGCCATGTCACTATTTAGCGTCGGAGTGTAGATTTGGAAGTGAGTCATGTGGTGACGTGTAAATATGTATTCTGTTGAGGTTGAATTATTGTTGCTGGAGAGAGGCGAAAGGAAATAAAAGACGGCAGTTAAAGTTGTGGGAAGGGTGATGTGACTGGGTTTTTTTTTTTTTTGTTTGTTGTTTTTGTTAGTTATTGTCAGGACACGGATTTTTTTCGTCTAATTTTGTAGGGAAATAGGTTTAGAGGGGCGACAGGATTTAGTTAGTCACCGGGTAACGGTAGCGTAGGTATGTAGTAGTTGGCCTGTTACACGTGTATTTGCTGCCGTGCGAGAGTTGGTGTTTGGCGTGAATCGCCTTGTCTGAACGCCATCGGGTGGTATCTATTTCACGTGTTTTTACATCACGTGAGGTAGTGAGCAGTTTTTCGCCAACCTATATTACTAGTCATTCGCATTCCACCAGCGAAAGGAAACAGTTGTCTTTTTCAACATAGTCTCTGAGGGGGGGGGGGGGGCTGTGCGGGCGTGGTTTTCCATTAGCCGCGGCCTCAAGTAGCTGTGTCGTCCTTCTGTGGCATCCCTGCGAGACGGCCCTGGTTGAGCCCAGGAGTCGGTGTCCTGAGAAGAGAAAGAAGAGCTGCAACGACTTTACCCCTGGCTTGTCTTGTCTTGTTTGTCTTCGTTGTAGCCGGGGCGTCTTCACGGATGACAGTGAGTACACGTAACAATCCTTTAGTGGCCATTTGCTCGGGGGGTTTGTTTGTGGTTGCTTGTTCTGTATTATTATGTTGGCTAGTGTGTATTGGAGGGGGGGGGGGGCAGGCGTAGAATAGAGGAGAGTAGAGTGTAGAAGTGAATGTTAGTTATTGTACGTTGTTTCTAGAGTAGTTATCTGGGTTTAGTTATTGGGATTTAACGCCGAGTAGGCGACTAAGGTCGTCTCAGGATTTAGCGGAGGGTGTATTCAGGAGTGAGTCACTTGGTGAGTGTAAATATGTATGTTGAGGTTGCATTTATTGTTGCGGGAGAGAGGTGAAGAGAATATGTTGAGGTTGCATTTATTGTTGCGGGAGAGAGGTGAAGAGAATATGTTGAGGTTAAATTTATTGTTGCGGGAAGCGTGACGCGATTGTGAATATGTATTTTGTGGAGGTTGAGTTTATTGTTGCGGGAAAGAGGTGAAGGGAATATAAAAAACGGCAGTTAAGTTGCGGGAAGGGTGTGATTGTTATGTTTATTTTGGGTAGCTATTTATGAGTATTTTTATACCTGTGTTTTCTCTCTTTCTCTCTCTTGGCTTGACTTCGCGAACGAAGATTTTATAGGAGTTGCCCACGACGTCTGCAGGCTTGTTCGTGGCTACGGAGGCCAATCCGAGACAGGCAGGTTCGACCGCAGTGGCTGCAGGGGAAGGTATGGCCAGGGTTCTGAGCTGCGGCATCTCTGTTTTTTCTCCTGAGCCGCTTGTCCTTAAGGCTAGCTCTATGAGAGTCCTCAAAGGAGACAGCTGCCTTGTAAATGGTGGAGCGCCAGGTGTCACGGTCCGCAGCAAGCGAAGACCACTGGTGGTGGTCGATTTGGCAGGCACTAAGTGACTTTCCTCAGGCAGTCTTTGTATCTCTTCTTTGGTGCCCCTCTGTCACGGTGTCCAGTAGCAGGCTCGCCGAACAGGGTGATCTTTGGTAGGCGATGATCCTCCATCCTGGAGACATGCCCCGCCCAGCGGAGCTGTGTCCGCAGCAGCAAAGCCTCGATGCTCACAGTTTCAGCCTGTTCAAGGACCTCGACGTTGGTGACATAGTCACTCCAGTGAATGCCCAGGATGGTACGCAGGCAGCGCTGGTGGAAGCGTTCGAGGAGTCGTAGTTGGCTGCGGTAGAGGGCCCAGGACTCGGAACCATACAGCAGGGTGGTGAGGACCACAGCTCTGTACACGCTGATCTTGGTGCCTGTTTTCAGCTGTTGATTGTGCCACACCCGCTTGAAAAGTCGCCCGAAAGCGCTGTTCGCTTTTGCCAGCCTGCTGTCAAGCTCCTTGTCCAGCTTGGCGTCCGACGTGATAATGCAGCCAAGGTAAGTAAACTGGTGCACTGACTTTAGTTCAGACTCGCCAATGGTGATGTGAGGAGGGCGATACACTGTCTTGGGTGCCGGCTGATGGAGGACCTCTGTCTTTTTCAGACTGACCTCGAGTCCAAAGAGCTGGGCAGCATCTGCGAAGCAAGACGTGATGCGCTGCAGGGCTCTCTCTGTGTGTGCAACGAGGGCAGCGTCATCAGCAAAAAGCAGCTCACGAATCAGTTGGTCTAGGGTTTTCGTGTGGGCCTGCAGTCGTCTGAGGTTGAACAGGCTGCCATCGAGACGATACCTGATGTACACTGCATCGTCATCATCGAGGTCCACTGTGGCCTGCTTCAACATCATGCTAAAAAAGATGGTGAAGAGGGTCGGTGCCAGCACGCAGCCCTGCTTTACGCCGTTGAGAATAGGGAATGGTTTTGAGAGGTCATTGTTGAGTCTGACCTGGCCTTGCTGGTCCTCGTGTAGCTGGACAATCATGTTGAGGAACTTTGGTGGACAGCCAAGTCGCTCCAGGATCTGCCACATGCCTTGCCTGCTCACAGTGTCGAACGCTTTTGTTAGGTCGACAAATGTTACGTACAGCCCTTTGTTCTGCTCGCGGCACTTCTCCTGTAGCTGTCTCAGCACAAAGACCATATCGGTGGTGCTCCTGTTTGCTCTGAAGCCACACTGGCCCTCTGGGAGTTGGTCTTCAGCGATGGCAGGTACCAGCCGATTCAGGAGCAGCCTTGCAAGGATTTTCCCAGCAATGGACAGCAGGGTAATTCCCCGATAGTTGGAACAGTCAGACTTCTCGCCTTTGTTCTTGTACAGGGTGATAACGACTGCATCACGGAGATCTTTTGGTAGTGTTCCTTCCTCCCAGCAGCAGAGAAAGAGGTCATGGAGCTTGTTGTGCAGTGCTGTGCCTCCATGTTTCCAGATCTCTGGTGGTATTCCATCAATGCCTGCTGCTTTGCCACTCTTGAGCTGGTGGATGGCTGTGAGGGTCTCTTCAGCGGTGGGTGGTTCGTCCAATTCAACCTTTACCTGTGTTTTAGTGCATCATTAAATCCAAAGAACTAACCGGCTAGTCTGCCACCGTGCTGTGGTACTGCGTGGACGCTGACTGTCACTCCGCCTTGTGGGCTACGACACCGGACCTGGGTGCCTTCGCGAGTGTCACGGCACGCCTCGTATTTAGTCAGGTCGGGTCGTCCCATGTAGTTCTTTCTAACCTGTTTACGTCAAGTTTTGTATAATTATAATGTTGTAAAGAACGTTAGTATATTTAATTTCCTTGTAGCGACTGTATTGCGAGAGGAGCTTTGTTACAGTGACATTTTGAGTTATTATATTGTTTAAAGTAGCCTGTGTTACGGAAGACCTTATCGAGGAAGCAAGAGCGTCGAGTTGAGCTGCGCTCAACGGTTGTGCTTCCGGCGAGAAGGTCCCGTGACGTGAAATATATTGTTTATTCAACTTTCAGTTATATTAAAGGTCCTGGTTCAGCAATTAGTCAGTTGAGGCCAGCGAAAAAAAATTTCGAAGTCCCTACCTGACTTTAAAAGTGCAACCCTGACAGGGCCTCGTCAGATGGGATCCCCGAACATTCACGTTACTATAGCTGCTGTAGAGCGTCAGACGTCCTTGACGGCTGTCACAGTTCACGCAAACAGGTATACGCCACTCAGCTGCCAAAGGTCACTTCCAGTTGCATCTGTCCGTACACGGTAACACCCACAATTCTCGTGCAACAACGACGAAACGGATGACTATCCAACTTTCACTTCTGGGCCGGTACTGGGAAGCACTGAGCCGGCAACGTCCCGCACAGCGTCCAAAAATGGCCCAGGGAATGGTGACGGTACGTCGAACATGCTATATCGTGGTCTTCTCATTTCTTATGTCCTCGCATTTATCCAACACAAGGTTTCCTCGAAAGTGTTTGCAAACAACAAGTCTTTATGGTAGTCGCCACTTTTACGAAGGGAAGCTACTAGATGTTTGTGTAAGGGACAGCACTCCCGTGCTAAGCAACGCGCAACGCGGAAACGCCCACCTCAAAACGATTTTATTTTTCACAAAAGCCTGGGAGATAATTTACAGGTCATCATGCAACGATGTGATGTGCATGGGTGACAGTGCGAGAATATGAAATGAATGTAAACGGGACATAAATATGCCCCATAAATCCATGGCCAGATGCGGATGCAGGGGCTCATGAGAATGTATGACTTTTGCATTTGGAACAGGCTGGCTGAAGGCCTGTTCTGTCTGAACCAAACAGCTGAAATTCAGCTTTTCGGGATTTTGAAAAGCTGAATCAGCTTCTAGGAGTGAAGACTGTCACCCATTGATGTGATTGTGGCTGTTCGTGTGTGTTACACGGACATAAAATTAGATTCCATTATAAGAATCTAAGCACTATGTAATATTTTGATTTGTCGATTACTTCTCATCTTGTTTTTTTTTTTTTGTATCACAAAAGATAATTACTGTCTGCAAACTTGATGAGTTCAGTGATAATATTTTCTCCCCAGACCAACTGCTGTCTATGCACACGCAATGCACCCTGCCCAATGCATACCTCATGCAGGTGCCTGACAG
The DNA here is from genome assembly GCA_036245525.1 of Semisulcospira habei. Lineage (NCBI taxonomy): Eukaryota > Metazoa > Mollusca > Gastropoda > Semisulcospiridae > Semisulcospira > Semisulcospira habei. The sequence goes on along the minus strand of BTPG01000008.1, from coordinate 80,415,981 downwards.
CAAACACCGATACACCAACTACAAGCTAAAGCAAACGAGAGGCAAGTTTCAAAATAATTAGATACAGGGCCGCAGCAGATGGCTCCGACCTTCGCCATACCAATAATGTATACATTTTTTTGACAAGACCATATAATTATTTCTTTTTATGCCCTCCACCCAAATTAATTTAAATGTTACTAATTTTTCCATTTTGGGGGGTTGTGCGAATTCTTCCCCCCCCCCCCCCCCCCCGATTGACTTTAGGAAGCAGATGATAGCAAGCTGGCATCATGCAGGCATGCACCCCTTCGGCTGGAGCATTAGGTTTCTTTCACCTCGTGCTATGGTTATGAGATATGAAATAAATGTTAGGAAACAGATATATATATTATGTAATTGGTATTCTAACCACAATATATGTCATTCATAGTTTATCTATGTTTGCACTGACAGCAAACCATGTGGGATTTATTTCTGATCACTCCATATAGCAATGTTCTCTATCAGAAAACTGAAATGACTCAACCCGCAAAAATAAATATCAAGGAAATATATCAGTTCACAACGTCAAGAGGTATATCTCACTTGATCTTCATTTTGTGACAAAAACATTGTTTTCAAATACACTTCAACGTATGGTTTATTTGTTTATATCTGTACTGAGTGAAACTGTTAAAAATGCCTTTCATTGTGAGGCTTCTCTTATGAGTTTACCAAAATCGTCAAATACATCAATAAGTGTCTCTTGGCTTGACTTCACGAACGAAGATTCTCAGTATAGGGCTTGCCCACGTCGTCTGCAGGCATTTTGTGGCTGCGGAGGCCAATCCGGGACAGGCAGGTTTACATCAATAAGTGTATACATAAATAAAACACAATGACCATGATTGTCATAATTCCTAAAAATACAGCTGATTTTTTTTTTATGAAATGAGTATGTCTATCCTCAACAAGACCAAGTAGTCTATGTACCCTACAGAACCACATAGTCCAGATCAAAATGGTGACTGCGAAGCGTGTGTAATGCAGAGACGAACTCAACGAAAAAAAGAAAGACGCTTAGAAAAGACAGCTACAACACAATTATATTCATATTATCTAGTAATAAATTGTGTTGTAACTGTCATTTCTAAGCGACGTTCTTTCCTCATAGGGTTCTTCTTTACAGAACAACATGCATGTACACTTTTACTTCCTGCACCATATATAACTGTAATAATACAAGAGGCAAAAACACAAACAGAACAGAGACAACCATTTTAATTATAAAGAAACAATTTCAGTGATGTCATTGAATTGTATGCATGGTATATTTTGCTTATGATGCTGTCATTCAAACTTGGTCTCTGTGTTTTGGTAAGTGAGGGAGAGGGGGGGGGGGGCTGGAGGGGGCGGGTACACATGCAGGCATATATATATATATATATATATATATATATATATATATATATATATATATATATATATATATATATATATATATATATATATATATATATATACCGCAACGATTTCCTAATGTATTGTTACATATGGCAATATAGTTCTATCATCATATGCTACATTTTGCTATCCACCAAAATGCTAATATTGCCATGATTCCACAGCAGACAGACAGCCTTCATGGACAGGTCCAGCCAGTGAAGAGACAACAGACTGGCCAGTGTCAAACATGTCACCAAACTGCAGGGGCGTTAGCAGCAATGTCACACAGAAACTTTGGAACAGCAAACAGCCTGATGCAGTGCAGTGTGCCCCAACTTGCTCTCAGCAGGCAGCTGCAAGACAAGAACAAAGGTCAGTTAGTACATGTGAAGATGTACTGCAAACACTGTTCTAGAGGAGTTTACTTGGCTACCGGGTATCAGCCAGTATAATCTACTCAACATGAAACCAACCGTAATGAATCATAGCCAGTGTAATCAATAAACTCCATACAAGACAGATTTGCAAAATAACTTTTACAAACAATTTCTTTGTCTCGGTGATGGTCAAACGATTTATACAGTTTTGTTCTAATAATAAAAGACATTGTAGCTTTGCAATGCTGCTTAGTAACATGATATTATATGAATATGTTTTCAGGCCAACATAACCAACTTTTCCCTGGGGGAGACTAAAGATGCACTCAACCGATGAGCAGCCCCTGGTGACTATAATGTGGGAGTAGAGGCGACACCTTATCAGCGCGTGACCAGTGAAGACAATCCGGCCTACTGTTTGTGTGGGAATCATCTAATAATAATGGACAACAAGAACTACTGAATTTGATCCAGCTGATCGAGTTAACAGAAGAACCAACTTTTCTAAATATTTGTAAGAAGCAGACCGAAGTCAAATTTTGCAGCGTCAAAAATTATAGCATCACATTTGCAAATAAAATTCACACATTATAATAGCAATCAAACATCACCAACACTCTGCATACAGATTTTTTTCAGTTGTGTCATGAGAGCCATATGGGGCTTGGCAACAGCAAACACTGTTGCTCTTATCAGGTGGCCATAATCAGATGGCAGTTTCTAAGCCCCAATCTAAACTACCTGAGGGCACTATCTGGTTGCGTATGTGTGTGAAACCAACCTCCAAGTCTTTACTTCTGCTGAAAAACCACATCCACTCATCGCTCAATCTTGTCATCTGTACTGCGTAGGCAATGTAACAAACTGGAGAGCTTCTCATCAGTGAGGCATTGGGGATACAAGGCCACGGAGCACATTCCTTGATGAGAAAAAACAGAATGAAAAGAACATTTTCATTAACTTTTAAAATTTACTTTCTGTCATGGAGATTGTTTACATCTGTTTGTACAAGGAGTTGGGACATGAATAAATGGACACATGCATGTAATATATACTCCATATTGTGCACTTTGTACTCTCTATAGAAGAAAGTATTAAAGTTGAATGTAAAAGCAAAATGTTGGACATTTTTTGTTTTCAATACATTTGGACATTCTTCTTCATAAATTGCATACATGTCTGCTTTCATTTTTCATCCTTGTTATAACTACATACTGTAAACAGTGCACATGAACAGGAATTCTGCACCTGACTTGCCATAAGAAAGAATTAGTTTTCATGGTCAGTGTCACAATCCTAAATAGTATATTTCTACAAATACATGTACTGTAATGATACTGAAAATGACATGTACAATACTGCACTTGTACCAGAAATTGCACAAGTGTGTAACATACATGTACTATGCATATTTCTGCTGTGCTACCTGGTATGCCACAGAGTGCCTGTTGCTAATCTTGGTATACTGCTTGCATACTTGGTGGTTGAAGTCAAGGATGGTAAGCCTGTTGCGCATTGTGTAGCCTTTGTAGCCAATGAAAGTTTTTTTGGGGGGCCATTTCATTTTCAGCCACATAGATACATCCCCTTGACTAACACTCAAAACACTCAATGATGAGACTGAAACATATCTAAACTCTAAGTCAAAATAAGTGCATAAATAAGACATGATACCTTGATCATGCCTGGCAAGGACACTCGTAATGTGTGGTGATGGTTGATAACAGGCTTTATCCCTTGTTTCAAGTGGTGTTTAGCCTTTGGCAGCAGCAAAGAAACTGAAAACAGATGGCCAATATAATAGATAAAGCAAAACCTGAAAGTAAAAAAAGCACAAAAGTGAAAATGTACCAGCAGCAGTTTATACTGAGTAGGTTATTTCGATGACAGGACAGTTTCGTGTGTTTTTGTTCTGCATACACTCAAGGATATAATCCTCCATGTAAACACACAGCTCAACTCAAACCTTTTATGCAATTCGCTTGCCTTTGTGCCACACATCAAAGTAATGATCCAGATGTTTCAGTGGCTGCGATCAAGTCAGTAATAATATACAAATCTATTTCATACTGGAAAAAAGATACATGCATTACAGAGTGGCAAACTGACCGGTAGCTAGCACTAGCTGTTATGAAGACTTGGGAGAAAAACCACCATGGCACCATGATAATAATGTTTACTGTCAACTTGTAAATATACTTACAGTGTGGAGGTAGCAGTCATATGTAAAAATCATAACTTAGTGTTGTGACAGCAATATTTCCAGGACACTATAAGCTACTTTATGTGTGATGTGATAACACTTTTACAAACAAAAATGATTTTGTGCAAGCGCACGGGCGTACCATACTTCAAAATCAAATGCCACCAAACTGATAATTACCTGAAAGTAGCAGGAGACTACAGTAGAACTCTGTCGGTGACAACTTATCGGACAGGTCTTGCTGTCTTCAGAAACTCGATGCCAGTCTGTGCATTCACCAGTTTCAAGTCACCTGACCTTGTGGCAGCCCTGCTGTCTAGAAACAAACCATAAACACAGTCATGGATGGACAAAACCTGTTGAAAAAGAAATAAATACAGAAAATAGGCATGTGTGCACATACGCATGTACGTGTGGCTTTCTAAAAATGGCTTAGTCACAAAATAGCAGCACATTTTAGTGTTATGATATGGAGCAATATATACATACATGTATTTACATGATTCACAGAAAAACTAGCAATAAAATATTTTGGTATACAAGAATGATAGTATAAGTTTTTGTCACTCATATTTCTCCTGTTCATAAGCTTGTGGTTTCAGGAAAATATGAGAAATACATTGTATCAGTGGCAAGCCAACTTACAATAGACCACTTATATACCTGATTGTGAGTTTCATAATGAATTATGCACATACATGTATTGCTCTATTTCATCACACTGAAATGTGCTGTTATTTTGTGAACAAATATATTTTAGGTTGATTATAGTGGTATAATTATTTTATCCTTACCTAGACCTGTTGATTATATTCTCATCCAGACAATTGCTGATGTTGTTTTCATACAGCGAGCAGCTGTACATTTGTTTTCATTCAGACAGCTGAACATTTTGTCTGTGTTCAGACAACTGCAGGTATATTTTGTTTTTTATTCAGACAGCTGTATATTTAATTCTATTCAGACAGCTGTATATTTTGTTCTAAATATAAGCCAGCTGTACATTTTGTCCCAAGCATACACACACACACACACACACACACACACACACACACACACACACACACACACACACACACACACACACACATTTTAGGTTCACAACTTACCTTGCCACTGCGATTATCTGTTATGTATTGTGATGAGATTGGGCGTTGTTCCATTACTGATGCACCTTCACTTTGTACTAGCTTCACAAATGTATCCACAGAAATAACACATTAGCTGCTTGCTGCTCTGTGAGCTCATTTGGTGTGGCACTGAAAAAGAATCAAATGACTGGTATTTGTATAGTTATGTAATGCACACACGGGTCTTGTACTAGAAAATGGCGTGGCGTTCTGAAGATATTTACACAAAAACTTGACAACCACCACGAACCCCCAAAACAAATCGCAACTAAAAGTGGAAACTTCTAAATGTACATCAGACCAGAGCTCAGAATATATCGCATATTTCATTATGTATATAACACAAATATGTGTAATAGAAAATTGCCCAGAAACTATTACACTTATTTATAAAGGAGAGAAAATTTAAAAACAAAGTTTCAGGCTGTTACTATAGTGACGTATATATAGTAACTACAGAAGAGACGAACAGTGAGGCTAAGATTTCCAATCTATTCTTCGTCTTGTTCATCGATGTATTCTGCCTACTTCTCACCACTGTCGTCTGCTGTTATTTCCTCAGTCATCATTTCCCCCGAAATTAGTGTCCTGTACACCAGAACACACATAACATTACGATCGCTAGGGCTTCTTGTTGTTGACAAGGAAGTGGTCATTAGAGTGGTGTCCCCTGATAATACATATTTACGAGTACCTTCCCTTTGTAAACACGACGTCAGCTACACGCGCATAGGTGTTTGTTGTTGTTGGAAATATACTTACCAACAAAAGTAATATTTGTACCACAAAAAGTGAAAAGACCACACCATATCATGTTGGACTTACCGCCACCATTCGCTGGACCTTTTTTGGACGCTCTGGACGTCGCGGCTCGGTGCAGGCTTCACCAGTGCGGCAAAATGAAAGTTGGATATTTTTCAGTCGTAGTTGCACGGGAATTGGATGTTACCGCGCACGGACAGATGCAACTGGAAGTGACCTTAGGCAGCTGGATGGTGTATACCTGTTTTCGTGAACTGTGACAGCCGTCAAGGACGTCTGACACTCTACAGCAGCTATAGTAACGTGCGTGCTCGGGGATCCTATCACACGGGGCCCTATCAGGGTTGCACTTTCTGTGTCAGGTAGGGACTTTGAAATTTTTTTTTCGATGTCTTCTACTGACTAATTGCTGAACCAGGACCTTTAAGTTAGGTGATATTGTTCTGTGACGTGCTAGTTAAAGGAGCCTTGTGTATTCTGAGAAGGGCTAGTTAAAAGAGCCTTGTGCTGGTAATGCCTAGTTTGCTAGGACATTAGTTTAACTCGAACTTGCCGTTCATACTCCCACCGAGGTGGGATAGTAGCTTTCGAACAATTTTCATTTTTCTCGATCTTTATTTGAGTTAGTAAGCGAGCGTATTTGGTTCATTTAGTTGATATTGTGCTATGTGAACTATTGTATTACTTAAGGAGCCACGTGCGGTGATAGACTCTCTGTGCTTCCGGCGGGCTCTAGTGGCGTATGGTTTAAGCGTTTCAATCGGTTATATTAAGGATAGTAGTTTTATTTATATGTTGTTTGTTTGTATTTTATTAAGGATATTTAGTTATTATATATTAGTTTCCTCAGCCTGTTGCATTAGGAATATTTAGTTTATTTATCCGTTATTGTGTCGTGTATTAAGGGTATTTAGTTTGTGAAGTTTGGACGTATGTGTGTGTGAATGTGACGGGTGAGCGTATGGTTAAGATTGAGTGTGTTAGCGTTTTATTTAATAAATGTCGTCGTCATTGTTCCTCTGGTTAGGTTTGTGTTAGTGTGGGTTGGGTGAATCTCGAGTGACAGCACTCATAGTTCGCACCTCGGAAGCGGGGTCGTGACAGTTATTCATATGCGTATTTTGCACCTGTGTTGTAGTGTATCCAAATCCGGTTCCAAATCTAGTTCCAAAGCCAGAATTAACCAACTAAGTCCACCGCCGCGCTGTGCGGAAGGCCTTCGTTGTGAGAGTGGAGGCTGGCTGTATCATTCCACTTGTGGGTCTACGAAGCCATACCTGGGCGCTGTCGAGAGCATCGTGGCGCGCCCCGTGTTTAGCCAGGTCGGATCGCCCCATTTAGTTATTTCTAACTCGTCTAACGTATCTTGTCCTTTGAGGACTCTCACAGAGCTAGCCTTAAGGACAAGCGGCTCAGGAGAAAAAGCAGAGATGCCGCAGCTCAGAACCCTGGCCATACCTTCCCCTGCAGCCACTGCGGTCGAACCTGCCTGTCTCGGATTGGCCTCCGCAGCCACGAACAAGCCTGTAGACGTCGTGGTCAACTCCTATAAAGTCTTCGTTCGCGAAGTCAAGCCAGAGAGAGAACGTATCTTGTTTATTTGTAAACTGGTAGAGGCAGTGTCAGTGAGCTTCTGAATTATTGTATTGTTTAAAAGTAGCCTTGTGTTAGGGAAGACCTTGTCGCGGGGGCAAGAGGTAGAGCTGAGCTGAGCTCGACGGTTGTGCTTCCGTCGAGAAGGTCTAGTGACTTTTGACTTATTAAGTTTGCTTAACTTTCGGTTGTGTTGTATTGAGGATGCTAGTTCCGTTATATAGTCGACTTTGTGGTCGAAATACTGTTATTTAAAGGCAGTCATGTGCTGTGAAAAACCTTATCGCGGAGACAAGAGCATAGAGCTGAGCTGAGCTCGACGGTTGTGCCTCCGGCGAAAAGGTCCAGTGACCTGTGAACGGTAATAAGTTTGTTCCACGTTTGCTTGTGTGTCAGTAAGCATATTCGCTACAGTATATTGGATATTGTGCTATTTGAAACGCTGTTACGTTAGGAATAGGAGCCACATGCTGTGAGGGACGCTTCGTGGAAGCAAAGGCGTAGGTCTATTGGCGTTAGCGTGTGACGCTTGTGCTTCCGTCCGGGTCCAGTGGCTTGTGAATTGTTTTTCAGTCTCAGTTTCTGGTTGTATTTTTTTAAGGATAGTAGTTTTATTATATATGATTATTTTGTATTCTGTTTAGGATATTTGTTTATTATTTATTATCTTGTATTGTGTATAATGGATATTCGGTTTGGGGAGTTTGGACGTGTGTGCATGTGAATGTGGTGCGTGAGTGCGTGGTTAGGATTGCGTGAGAATAGTTGATTACTGCTAGGGTCATATGTAATAAATGTCGTCGTTATTGTTCCTCTGGTGTTTGTGTTAGTTTTGTGTTAGTGTGGGTCGGGTGTGTCTCGAGTGGAGTGGTAGCATAGCTCGCGCCCTGGAAGCGGGGGTCGTGACAGTCCCTGTTTTATGTATACTTTGTACTTAGTCGTAGTTGTAACAACGGCAGATACGAAAAATGACATAGTCACTGACTGTGTTAATATCTTCACCGTTGTAAAATAAAGATTCATTATTCATTGATTCAATATCACTGTGCATATGTAGGATTAGCCCCATGTACACATCTGTGTATTATGTGCCTGTCTCTCTAGCTCTCTTTGTCTACATTCTCATGTCTGTGGACCGATCACTAACCCTTCAGTGTAATAGCAGCTCCCTACACCAATGCTACAAGCAGTGCGAGGAAGGCATCTCTGGCATAAATCTGAGACACTCTTGCTCTTCGCATGAACAGAGCACGTCCTTGGCACTGAAGAGGTTACTTACTTACTCGCCCCTCCCCCCCCCCTACACACACACACACACACACACACACACACACACACACACACACACACACACACACACACACACACACACACACTCTCCCCCCCCCCCCCCCCCCCCCCCTTTACGAAAAATAACTGGTAATACAGTAAAAAGCGACACTTCATTTCTTGTTCACTGGAGCCGCAAGAAATCACGAACGCGTCGGGTCATAAGTTTATTACTATAATTATAGTAATTGACTTATGCCGGTCGGGTGGATACATCCCAATGCGCAAAAGGCCATCGGGCCGACGTCGGCCCGATGGCCTTTTGCGCATTGGGATGTTGGGGAGGCCGGGAGCGTGGAGGTGGAGAACGAGAAGTGACGTAGATGGAATTCCCGCCCTGGTTCCGCTGTTAGCGTCTCCTTTCAGTTTACATGTTCACTAGTGGGATCTGCCCATTTAAAACAGCGCAGCATGTGAAGTGAGGGGCCTAAACCGAGCAGCTGACATCGGCATTTTCTCATTTAAATGCTCGCAAAAACAGCTATAAGCGGCTTCTAATAATAACGACTTTGGTTTCAATCAGTTTCAGCCCAAATATAAAACGATTTGAATTCCAAAAACTTCAGTAGCTCGCTTGAGCTTGCCCTTAGCACCACGTGAATGTTCTGTGTTTATGTACAGTGTGTGAGTAAATGCGCGTGATTCACGTGAGCGTGCTTGTTGGGTTCAGTTTCCGGCGGCGCTTTGAGCCGATATTCACTTGGGTAAAGCGCCTATTTAATGCTCTGATTTATTTATTATTTATTAAGATGATAATTTCATCCCAACGTCTATCGTGTTGTTTGGAGCTCAGATGCGTTTATCTTTTAGGAACATTCAGAGTTGTTCATATTTTTAGGTTTATAATGCTGAACCATTTCTTTCTTCTCTAAGCCAACCTCTGATCAACACACACGTAGGCACACACAAATATGACAGACATACGGCGCGACTTCCCGCCATTAGTACGCTTTGTGGGCTCGGTGTAGCGATAGGAATCCATCTCCTTCTACTCTAACCCACCCTCTGCTCCACACACTGGCATAACTATTCTGAAGAAGAAGAATAGCACGAGCAGCGAAATGACGTCACTTCAAGCTTCAAGTCATTGCATCATTAGTCCCACGACGCCGTGTTCATAGTGACGACTCGATGCAATTTTCTTGCTGATTTTCACGCCTAGGGCTTACAGGTCACAATTTCACCTAATCCTATCCCAGAGCCGGGACAAACAGCAGGCTTATGCAAAACACTGCTTATGAAAAATTATGCGGGTATTAATGAGAAGATAGCTTTTTCGTAAAAGAAAAAATTGAAGTTATGTTAGCTGTTTTACAAATGACTCCGAAAAAGTGGTGCAGAAAATTGTCTGATTTTCACACCTAGGGCATACAGGTCACAATTGACTTAATCGTACCCAACAGCCGGCTTATATAAATACCGTATACGAGAAAGCATGCGATTATTAATGAGAAGATTTGGGGGGGGGGGGGGGGGTTCGTAAAAAAAAAGAAAAAGATTCAGTTGTTATTTAAGATTAACCCATATAATTCCTGAAATAATCCCTCTATCTATCTATCTATATCCCGTAGTCTATGCGACCGTTGGGGCACCACCGATGACTTGGCAACCAGCTCCCTCCATTCCTCTCTGTTCTCTGCCATTCTCAGCGTATCGCCCAGCTTCTGTCCTGTCCACTCTGAAATATTGTCCTCCCATCTTTCCCTCTGTCTTCCTCTCCTTCGTCCTCCTTGCACAGTGCCTTGCAGGATTGTTTTGGCAAGCCCTGCTGAACGCGTGACATGCCCATACCACTTCAGTTTGCGTTTTCTCACAATGGCTAATAAGTCTTCATAGGGCCCGATGGCTTGCCTGATTCTGCTTCCCACTTCCTCGTTTGTGATGTAATCTCTGTATGAGATGCCAAGCAGCCTTCGAAAACATCTCATTTCAGTGGCTTGTATCTTCCTTTCAAGGTCTGCTGTGAGGGTCCATGACTCGCAGGCATACAAGAACACTGAGATGACTAAGGAGCGCATCAGTCTGATCTTGGAGCAGAGTGTGATGTTTCTGTCCTTCCATATGGTCTTCAATCTTGTCAGTGCTGTTGTTGTCTGCGCAATCCTGGACAGTATTTCTGGTTTTGATCCCTCATCTGTCACAATGGCTCCTAAGTATTTGAATTGCATAACTGTTTCCAGTTTTTGGCCTCCAGCCATGATTTCAGTGCCAATGCCACTGGCGTTATTGGTCATCAGTTTGGTCTTCTCTGCACTGATTTCCATCCCATATGCAATGGCTGTACTATCCAGCTTTTCCACCAGCTGAGCTAGCTCCTTCTCTGTTCCTGCAAGGCCATCAATGTCGTCCTCAAAGCGCAAGTTCGTGATTGTTCTGCCTCCAATACTGACAGTTCCTTCATGATCTTTCAGAGCGTCCGTTATGATTCTTTCCAGGAAGATGTTGAAAAGAGTAGGTGAGAGCAAGCAGCCTTGTCTGACTCCAACTGTAGTCCTAAGCCAGTTTCCTATTTTGCCCTTGAAGCAGACTGCGCTGGTGGCCTTGTTGTAAAGGTTTGCTATGACTTTGATCAGGTTGGCATTGATGTTGTATAGCTTCATGGGGGACCAAAGGGCTGCATGCCACACCCTGTCAAACGCTTTCTTAAAATCCACAAAGACATGATAGAGGTCCTGCTGGTGCTGGAGGTATCTCTCACATAGAACTCTCAGGTTAAAGATCTGCTCAGTTGTGCTGCGCCCTGGTCTGAAGCCTGCCTGTTCCTCAGCTATGATTTCCTCTGCCTGTGGCTTCATCCTGTTCAGTAGGATCTTTAACATGACTTTGCTTGGGTGGGATATAAGACTGATCGTGCGATAGTTCTGGCATTGCTGTAAGTTGCCTTTTTTGGGGAGAGTTATTATAAGTGATTGGGTCCATGGTGTGGGCCAATCCCCTGACTGCCAGATCTTATTGCAGATTGTTAGTAAGGCGCTTATCGTGTATTCTCCCCCTTCTTGGACTAGCTCTGCAGGGATGTTGTCTGCTCCTGCTGCCTTCCCTTTTTTCAGCGACTTCACTGCAGTCTCTACTTCTTCTCGGAGGATGGGATAGTTGCCATTGTTGGTCACGGGTGGGTTGACAAGTATGCCTGGGTCCCCTGCAGCTCGGTGGTTGTACAAATCTGAGCAGTACTCTGTCCATCTCTTCAGTATGTCTTGGTCTTCCGTAAGACAGTTCCCTTCACTATCTTGAATGATCGAGGAGCGTCCTTGTTTTACACTGGTCAGGTCTTTCACCAGCTGGTATGCTTTTTTGCTATTATTTTTGTTCAGATTTTCTTCTACGTGTTTACACTGATCTTCAATCCACTTATTCTTTGCCTTTTTCATGCTTTTCTTGATATCCTGGTTAATTTCCCTGTATTGTTTAGTTCCTTCTACCTCTGATTTCTTTTTCTTTAATTCTCGACGCTTGTTACATAGAACAAAGATGTCAGCTGTAACCCAAGGTTTCTTTGCTTGTCGGTGTTTGCCAAGGATCTCACTGGCTGTTTGGGTTACAACAGTGTTAAATGTGTCAATCAGTGTGTCCACGTCCGTGTCTTCTGCACCTAGAAGTAGCAGTGGTGCGAATTTTCCTCCTATCTTAATAATAATCCCTAAAACGTCAAAATATATTTTTTTCTAAAAATATCTAATTATCACTCAAAACGTTCCAGAGATAGGCCTACATTGCTGGTTATCGAACCCTTTTATCTAGCTATAAGCAAAATATCTAGTAAAAATAAGAAAAATCACGGACTCCAGTGTGGATCAACCGGTTTTTTTTGTGAAACGGCCATTTTCTCGCCAATGAGCACCTTAATCAAAACATCGGAAAAAAAAGGTATCGAGACAATTCTTTTATGGACAATATCCTAAAATTTCAAGCTTTTCCGTCCTCAAACACGGGCTCTAGTCGCTGTCACAAACACACACACACACACACACGCACGCACACACACACACGCACACACACACACACACACGCACACACACACACACACACGCACACACACACACGCACGCACACACACACACACGCACACACACACACACACCACACACACACGCACACACACACGCACACACACACACGCACACACACACGCACACACGCACACACACACGCACACACGCACACACACACACACACACACACGCACACACGCACACACACACGCACACACACACCACACACACACACCACGCACACACACACACCACACACACGCACACACACCACGCACACACACACACACGCACACACGCACACACACCACGCACGCACACACACGCACACACGCACGCACCACACACGCACACACACACACGCACCACGCACGCACACACGCACACACGCACACACACACACACACGCACGCACACACGCACACACCACACACACACACACACACACACACACACACACACACACACACACACACACACACACACACACACACACACACACACACACACACACACACACACACACACACACACACACACACAACACACACACACACACACACACACACACACACACACACACACACACACACACACACACACACACACACACACACACACACACACACACACACACACACACACACACACACACACCTGAGAACCTGATTTAAACATGAACGTTTAAAACTTAGTTTGAACACTAACAGCAACAACAAACTCGGCAATACAACCCGAGGCGCTCGAATCACGCCGACACAACTACACAACTATGGGCTCAAGTTTCTATCAGCTGCCGAAATAAGCGGGCCCTGAATGTGGACAAAGACGGAGCCCCAGTAATGGCGATCGGCAACAAATTCCATAGCTTGGCTCCTGAGTAAGACAAACTAGTTTTGAATATATCGAGGCGCGGCCTTGGTATGGATAGATTGTGCCTCGCCGTTTTATATAGCGTATGAACAGGGTTAAATAGACCTGTTAGAGAACTAGGCGTTTTAGAGTGGTAGATTGTAAACATAAGTACGCCTTTATTGTACATGAGTAACTTACGCAGAGGCAGCATGTCGAGGGCTTTGAGTCGGTCGTCGGTGCTTTCTTTACTATCCGGGTGGATTAATTTGGCTGCCCTACGGTGAAGAGCGTTAAGCCTTTTTATGCACACATCGCTACATCCGTCCCAAACTGTGGAAGCATAACCTATATTGAATTGAAAATTGCGTTATAAAATATTTTCCTTGTCGGTGTATCTGTAAAATAACGCAGTTTTGAAAGAAGATATAAATTCCTGGACACTGTTCGACATACGCTGATGACATGTGCGTGCCATGTGAGTTGGTCGTCGATAATAATGCCTAACAAGTATTGCTCTCTAACTTGTCTAATCGGCTCAGAGTTGAGAGAAAGGCTAAGCTAGGGTGGATGTAGCAGCTGCTTCTGTCGTGTAGTTATTAGCATGCATTCTGTTTTAGACGGATTCGGTACCATATTTCTCGTGTTTTTCCCATTATTGTTGGAAAATAGAGTTTTTAGATATGGTGGGGCTTTTTCGTGCATGATCTTGTGCAGTAGAACACAGCGATTAAATTCAAACTGTTTCTTCAATGTTAGTAACTTGAGAGATTTTAATTTTTCATCAGTCGAAGTAGGACCGGGAAGTATTAATTTAATGCCCCGTCGATACAAGGAATTAACTTTTTTTATGTGAACTTCGCTGCATCCATCCCAGACGGTAGAACTGTAGTCACAATGCGTTTTGATATGCGCATGGAAAAAGAGTTTACGGATATCAGTATTAACTATATGGCGTAGTTTTGATAACAGGAACAGATTTTTGGAGATTGTTTTGCATATAGAGTCAGTATGTGGCTACCAGCTTAATTGGTTGTCCACTACAACGCCTAATAAGCGATGCCTAGTTACTTGTTCTACAAGCTGGCTATCTAAGGAGAGTGTTAAAGGTGGTAGGCCTTGCTGGTGTTTCTGACGTGTAGTAACTAACATGCTCTTTGTCTTTGGAATACTAATAATCATGTGATTATCACTGCACCAGCGTGCTACTTCATCAAGACTTTGTTGGAGTACCTTATTAATGGTTGCGATATCTTTATCAGATGTGTGTATGGTCGTGTCATCTGCGAACAGATCGCAGTTTGTGTCTAAATGAGATATGCACAGTGGCAGATCATTAATAAATAGATTAAATAATAAGGGCCCTAGAATAGACCCCTGTGGAACACCGCAAGTTACTAAACCATCAGAGGAATATTTGCCATTTAGCAGTACTTTCTGCGTTCTGTCCCTGAGATAGGAAGATATAAAGGAGACAGTATTTGAGTCAATGTGATAGAATGGTAGTTGTTTTTAGTAGAATAGAGTGGTTGACAAGATCAAAAGCTTTTTTTTCAGGTCAAGAAAGAGTGTACCTGATACTTTACTGTCATTTATGGCAGAGAGCCATTTATCAATTAAATGATTGAGGGCAGTTTGGCATGAATGTAGAGGTCGAAATCCTGATTGTGCTGCAGTTATCAGATGGTTTTGCTCCAGAAAGTTTAAAAGATGAGTATGGATATGTTTCTCGAGCGGTTTTGAAATACAGGATAATATGGAAATTGGTCTGTACTCGTTTAGGTTGCATAAATCTTTGCTTTTAGGAAGAGGGATTACCGTCGCTTTTTTTAGCTCGTCGGGAAAAACGTTATGTCTGATCGATAAATTATAAATAAAGGTCAGGGATTCGACGACGTAGGGCAGAGATTGTTTTAAAATTTGACTATTAATACCATCTGGACCGCAAGACGATTTGTTCTTTAAACTGGAAATAGATTTGCCTACATCTAGGACAGTCATAAGCGGTACTAAAAATGGGCCGCAGGCTCTCTGTTGACTATGGTGACGTAGTTGATGAGAGCAAGTGTAGTTTAAAGGGTTAGGTGTATTTGACTTAGCCAGAGTTTGAGCAACAGTTATGAAGTGAGCGTTGAATGCATCAGCAGTAAGATCGGGCGGAATATTAGGCGATCGTTTACTGTTACCTTTGGCGAAATTGTTTATTACTTGCCAGACTGAACGGATGTCTTTGCCGTCGGCAATAACTTGTTCTGCATTTTGCCTCTTTGCTTTACGAACTAGAGATGGTTTCGCTGCTTCTTGTATTCAGTAAATTTCTTGTCTCGTTTTAATTCATCTCTTACTTCCATTGCTTGTTTTATCTCACCAGAGAGCCATTTTGGCATAACAGGATATTTGATGCGTTTGATGCGCTTAGGCGCGTGTCTATCCAGAACGTCGAGAAACAGCCCGTGCCAGCGTGACAGGGCATCGTTAGGGTTTTTGCAGTTTTGTATATCATAAAATGGTACTAAAGATAGGTCATATAAAAAAACAGTTTGGTCGAATTTTTTAAAACATCTATACATTATGGTAGTGTGTCCTTTGATTGACTGTTTAGCTAACCTAACAGACAACGTAAAACAAACAGGAAAGTGATCACTAATGGAAATATTAGGTACGCTAACATTTTTTACAACGCTGACGTTTGTGGTATATACATGGTCTATCAGTGTTGAAAATGAGAAAGTAACTCTAGTAGGTGACTGGACAAGCTGTTTCAACCCTAAAAAATTCAACATGGATCTCCACGAAGTGTGTCCTTGCTTTTGCAAGTCTATGTTGAAGTCTCCCAAGATATGTACATCACCTTTTGACTCCTGAACCATATCCATCATTAATACAAACTCGTCCTGCCAGGAGGCTGAGGCCGCTGGGTTTCTATATACAAAACCTATCAGAACAGGCGAGGACTTGGTCGTTTTAACTTCTAACCACATGCACTCTATATTAGGGGATTCTAAATCACAACGCCTCTTTACATAGTTGTTGATGGAATTGTGTACGTACACTGCTAGGCCAGTATGGCCGGGGGCAGATGCATCTCGCCTGAGAATGGAGTAATTGTATATAGCTATGGCATGGTCAGTAATGTTAGCTGTTTAATTAGATATTATTATTTGAGTGATGTCAGGTATCTATAAAGACTTGTCTTGAAACGAGATAATGTCGGAGTGGCTTTAACGTGATGTGGGAGTGAGTTCCACAGTGTGGAACCCGCAAATGACAAAGTGGATTTAGATAAATCTATTCGAGGTTTTGGAACAATATAAAGACCCCTCATATTCCCATAGCAGGAATCTGATTTTTTAAACAGATCTATTAAATATTCTGGAGCGTTATGGTTCCACACTTTAAACATCAGTACCCCTTTGTTAAATTTAAAGTGATTTTGAAGGGTTTGGAATCCAGCTTTTTTTAGTTTTTCCTCGGTTGTCAAGTGCGGGTCGGGAAGAATTAATTTTGCCATTCTCCTATGTAAAGAATTTAGTCTTTTTAAGTGGACATCACTGCAACAATCCCACACCGTCGATGCGTAGTTTATATGTGACAAGATGAGTGCATTACTGAACAATTTTCTGGTTTCACTATCTGTGAAATACTTTAATTTCAATAACATAAAGACATTTATAGAGACCGTTTTACATACATTGTCAATGTGCATCTGCCACCTGAGCTGATTATCAATTGTAACCCCCAATAGACGATGTTCGGCTACCTGTTCTATGATGTTGTCGCCGAGTGATAGATTAAGCTTTTCAACCGAGTGAGAGAGAGAGAGAGAGAGAGAGAGAGAGAGAGAGAGAGAGAGAGAGAGAGAGAGAGAGAGAGAGAGAGAGAGAGAGAGAGAGAGAGAGAGTGGTGAGGAGATGAGAGAGAGGTGAGAGGTGGTGGTGGTGATGGTGATGGTGATGGTGATGGTGATGACGGTGACGGTGACGGTGACGGTGACGGTGACGATACGTTTTATTTACAGGATAAAGTTTTAGACGAAACAGAGAGAGAGAGAGAGAGAGACAGAGAGAGAGAGAGACAGACAGAGACAGAGAGAGACAGGGACAGAGAGAGACAGGGACAGAGAGAGACAGGGACAGAGAGAGAGAGACAGAAAGAGTGAGAGAGAGACAGAAAGAGTGAGAGAGAGACAGAAAGAGAGAGAGAGACAGAAAGAGAGAGAGGAAAAAAAAGAGAGAGAGAGACAGGAAGAGAGAGAGAGACAGAAGAGAGAGAGAGAGAGACAGAAAGAGAGAGACAGAAAGAGAGAGAGAGAGAGAGAGAGAGAGAGAGAGAGAGAGAGCGAGAGAGAGAGAGAGAGAGAGAGAGAGAGAGAGAGAGAGAGAGAGAGAGAGAGAGATTACGTCATATTTAGAGTATTGAGTCAATGTCTGAGTGGTAACGGAGTTGCTTCTTTTACGTCACCGCCGCTTTCTGACTTTCTCCAGAAGTCAAGTTTAAAAAAAAAAATTAAATTTAATGTTTACTGAATACGTTAAAATGGTACAAAGCTGGTTAACGACTTCATCCAATGTCTTTCTCCAAACTAGCTATATCCAAAATTTTAAGTAAATATGATAAAAATTACGGACTTTAATTTGGGTCAACCTACTTTCTATAAACGGGCTTTT
This sequence comes from Semisulcospira habei, assembly GCA_036245525.1. Lineage (NCBI taxonomy): Eukaryota > Metazoa > Mollusca > Gastropoda > Semisulcospiridae > Semisulcospira > Semisulcospira habei. The sequence goes on along the minus strand of BTPG01000008.1, from coordinate 80,397,669 downwards.
ACGTCTTTAATGAGACATCCAATTACAATGTGCTCGGAGGTTCTCTTAGCGATCCCTTAAATTTAAAAAAATGTCGCCAAGTGTCAAGCTTGTATCCACAGCAATATCTGAGATTCTCGTGTCTACATACATACGCGCACACACGCACGCGCACACACACACACACACACACACACACACACACACACACACACACACACACACACACACACATACGTGCATACGGCCTTTTGCGCCAAATGTACGTTCAGCCGCGAGGTTAGCGTAACTAGACATGTAATTGGAAATGTTTCTTAAGTTGTCAGAGGTTTAGGTCTGCCCGCCTTTGGCATCATGGACATGCTATTAAATTCGTCATAGAAGGGACTTAACAAAACATGCCTTGGATGCATTACATGCCATATAGATGAAAGATTTTGTTGTGGCAAGTACACTAATCACTCAGTCAACACGTACCTTTGACAAGTAGCATCGTCAACAGCTGTGGCGGCAATGGATGTGAAGCGATTGTTGTTAAGGTTCAGAACTCTCAGCTTGTCGAGCCGGTCAAAAGCGCCGTCAGGGATGTTGGTCAGAGAGTTCTGGTACATGTTCAGATCCATCAGCTCAGGTACAATGGAAAAAGTGGTGGGCGTGATTTGTGAAATCTGATTGTAACCCAAGTACAGCCTTTCCAAGAGAGGCACATGTCGCAGCAAACGATGCAATCTATCCTCCGTAACCGACTTAAAGTTGTTTCCGTCAAGGTACAGCAAGCACAGATTGGAGAGGCCCCCAAACACGTCCTCATCCACCACAGACGTGGAGAAGTCGAGTTCGCACATCCCCATATCCAATAATGTTAAAGCAGAATTGTTGAAAACAAAACCGTCCACTCTTTTGATTTGCTTTTCCATCTTATTGACCTCCAGACTATTCAGAACTGGAAATCGTTGTGAGGAAAACATGCCAGTTTGGAAATACATCAGACGGTTGTACTTAAGATCCAGTTCTGTGAGTCTGGGCAGGCACACAGGGTCGCGAATTTCAGTGATAATGTTGAAGTCGAGATGTAGTTCTATTAGGTTGGGAAAAAGTGATCGCCTGTTGCCGGGCTCACATGTCTGCGGAAAGTCTGTTAGAGCGTTATTGTGCAAACTGAGGTATTTAAGTGACGATAAAGAGGCAGTCTTCAAATCAGCCATCTCGTTGTCCCAAATGGAGAGGTTCTTGAGGCTGCGTAGTGGCTGAAATGCCGCCATGTCGAGGGACTTGATGAGGTTCCAGCTGAGGTCCAGGTACTGCAGGCTGGCCGCTATGGGCGTGTCCACAAACAGCCCGAGGGGGACGGGCCCCAGAGCTCCGCATTTGATGTCCAGTTTCTGCATGGTGGGGATGCCCCAGATCGGCGCCAGAGCGGTGTAGTTGAGGTGGTTACCTCCTATCAGCAGTGTGTTCAGGCGGGGCAGCCCCGTGAAAGCCGTGTCCGCCAGGTGGGTCAGCCCGTTATTGTAGAGGTCCAGCAGCCAGACCGTGGCCGACACGTTGAGAAAGAAGCCGTGCGGGAGCGTGGACAGCTGGTTGTTGGAGAAGTTGAGCAGCTGGACGTTGTCCATCACACGCGGCACGTACGTCAAGCTGCCCCGGTTGGAGGAGCAGTCCAGAGTGTAGTTGTTACACCGACACAGGTCCTGGAAACACGGATGCATGACGAGGTCTGGGCTGACGGGTGTGCTCCAACAGCGGATGGTCTGGCATTGTGGACACAGGGTCAGCAGGAAGACGAATAAAACGGAGAGACAACCCGCTACGCGAGGTATCACGCTGTCCATGACAGACGACACAATGACTGATCAGCTACCAGTAGTGCGAACAAGTCAAACACACATGCATGCTGTGTCGCCTCTGTCAATGTCGCAAGGCGCTGCACAAAACCTCTTATTATAGACTGAAACCCAACGCGCTTCCCTTTAACCCCGTGACTGCCTAGGGAAGTGATCACCATCCAGCTGCAAGATAAATAAATCCACGTGAGCTCCCGCATTGGCGGGGTCTCATGATGATCTATGCCAATTGCTGACACTACTATGTATGCATGTTTACTGGAAAGCTGGGGATCTTTGATGTTGAGTTAACAAAGTTTCAGAAACAAAAACTGAGTCCACTTGCAGGTTAAGGGTTAAGTTCAAGCAAAGTTATTCAGCTGAAACGTCTCTTGACTAGGTTTCGGTTTTATAAGGTTTCCTTCTTATCACCTAACACAACTGGTATACACTTTGTAACAAGTCCAAGCTTGCTGTGCAGTGTCACCGGTGTAAAATACGCGAACTTCGAGCGAGCGACTTGGAGTGCGCGCAGCAAGCATAATCCCGTTCAGAAAATTTGAACATCATCCAAATGTAAACGGTATAGATCCTCATGAGCACCCCGCAGTTGTTAAAAATGCTATAACAAAGTCCCTTTTCAACTTGTGTATTTGGACCACCACCACCCCTCCCTATTTAATTTTTTGGACGAGTTTCCACACAGTTTTACACCAGCCTAACCCCACCCTTCCCCCTTGTTGTTTGATTTTTCGCCCACTGGAAAAAAGTCTAACGTCGGGGAGGCCTTTTGTGTCAGGTTGAAGGTCCCAAAGAAAGAGTTGGAATCCCCCTCCCCCCCCCCCCCACACACACGCACCAGGTAACTGATCCGCCCCTGGAGGGCAGCTTCAAAATTTGAGGATTTCGTTCCTGGGGTAGAATGTGTTAACACTTGATAACGTCAGTACTCCTCTCCAACAAAACCGAAAAAGACCGACGATTAACTTCAAATAACACATTCTGCTGAGGTTCAACCGTAGCTGATCTCGAAAAGCAATAACAAAATGATTATAAGGAGCCTTAGCGGCTGTAGGGGCTGATGTGAGTCTATAGTTAATTCATTGGAAAGAAACCCCTGCCCCAATGCGCAAAGGCCATCGGGCCAACGACGGCCGCCGTTGGCCCGGGAACCGCGGGCCAACGGCGGCCGACGTCGGCCCGATGGCCTTTTGCGCATGGGGGTTATCGCTAGCCCATCTTATATACATGAGCAAGCTCTTGGTTTCTTCTCACAAGGCTGAAGAAATTCAGCATTCGCCTGACGTGTGTTCGCGTGACACCAACAGAGCTGTAAAGCTCAGAATCACAGACCAGCACACCAAATGTGCACCAGCAGCAAAACGTCTTCAGGCCCTCTTATCCCCTTCGCTGCCATGCAGTGCAGTGATCACGATTTGCACGTCTGCCGGAAATGCAACAATCGCGTGTAGAACCCCGGTGCAGGCCTAAGTACGACCCAAATATTCATGCTAAAGAACATAGGACGAACAAGAGACACAGTGTTTATGTCTCCAGGGGCGGCTCAGTTACCTCGAGAAGTGGGTGGGGGTCCAAACACCCCCAAAAGAGACTTTCATGTAGCATTTTAAAGAATTTTGGGTCGGGGGGGGGGGGGGGGGTCGGAACCCCTGGAACCTATCCACCTCCCCCCCCCCCAGATCCTCCCCTGGTCTCTTGCATCTTCGTAACGTTTGCTTGACCCCTTCACTGCCGAGAAAAACCTCTCACTGCAAGAGGCATGGATTCTCATGAGCCCCCGCGACTGCGGGGGCTCATGAGGATCTATGACTCTTGCTGACACCACGTTGTGCCCATGATCTCTGGACAGTTGTGGCTTTTGGTCGCCTAGTGAACACAGGGTTTAGAAACAATATGTCCGTCCGTTGGCAGGGAAGAGGTTAACTCACTGGAGACGTGCCGAATACGGATACGCGGCGCCGCGTATCCGTATTCGGCACGTCTCCAATGAGTGAAAGTAATCTGCTCCATGGCGGGCGTTGACTGCTATAATCCCCCGATACAACGGGTTCTCCTCTGGTAAGTGTCACCGTTAATTCGGGCGGACCGTCGGGGGTTCTTTCTCTGGGTACTCCGGTTCTTCCACTCCCCACCCCCACCACCCCCCCACCCCCACCACCCACACTTTGGTACCGGTTTCAGGCCACTTTACAAATTTCAAATACATGCGATCAAAAATCTCTGTAACTTCAGTAGCTGAACTGGCCCTTCGTCTGTCTTGTACTGTGTTTGTCTTAAATGGCGTAAATCCGTGTCTGTTACGTGAGTGTACGTGTTGGGTTTCAGTTCGCGGCGCTTTCAGTCGATTTCCCCAAAATTGAGAAAAAGCGCCTATATAATAACAGTATTATTATTATTATTATAACAGAAGGAACTCTCCTGCGTAAAAAGGAGAAAAAGAACAGAAAATGCATTCATTTTACGACGTTCAAACTTCGTGATTCAAGTTGGTCCTTACGTCCAGCATCATTATTTAATGCGCTTATTATTATTATTATTATTATTATTACTGTAAGACACGCTATGAACATTTATACACGAGACATTGCGATCTATTAACCCTTTACCGCCTGGTGTAGGTCGCTTTAAATATTTATGACGTAAGATCAACAATCCCAGAGCACCGCACGAGTAAGTTCAAAATTTGGGAAATGCGGTTAGGGTAGTTCGGGATGTAACGTCCATGGCACCTGATTGATAACGGACGACCCTTAAGCATGTTCTTAATTAAACGAACTTTAGTTCTCAAACTCTGACGATCTAGAGTTCACGATCTCGGGCGAACCAGGTTGGTTCTTAATTGGACGATCTAAATATACGGAGAACCTAGTTCGAAGTAGTTCACGAACCTCGGCAAACCATGGTTCGCAGTCGGAAAACGTTCGCTCAGCGTGTTGAGCAAACAAAGGCGAACCTTTTCTCTGATTGGTCAAAACTTTTACCCTCTTCTGCGTTGGAGATAAAAAAAAAAAGATAGTAACCGATACAAACAAATATGGCGGACGGCGATATTTCACTCGTGCGAAGAACAAGACCTATTTGTATCGATTTGTGGGAGGCGCAACGCTGTTTGTGGGGTCGCTACGCAAGGAGTACAAAAACAAACATCGTTCAAATCTCGAAGCGGCATAGGGACAGCCATTTTGAACACCTTTGCAGACAGTAAGTACGCCAAATCAAGCACTTCAGTTAAGAAAGAGAACCATGGCAAACCGGGTTTGCTGAAGTTCGGCTAGGTTCGTTAAACCTCAATTAAGAAACAAACCAAAAGATCGTCGATCTTCTCCGATCTAGGTTTGCCGATCAAAAGTTCGTCCAATTAAGAACGGCTCTTACTGGCGGTATATGGGAGACAGGCAAAAGGCTGTGCCAAGTGGCTGAGCCAAGATGGGAGAAGGCACTACCGTCACGCGTTTTACATTTGAAATTGGTAAGGCAAAATTTACGTGTATCAGAGGAAGAGAGGAGGGTTCGAGATGGAGTATACAGATAGAGCAAGTCAGAGATATAGGCAGGAGAAGTCAGGTTGATAGAGCTAAAGCACATGCAGAACAGTTCATACAGAATGCGTTCTGGTACGACCTGAAATTTGATCAATTCAGGTGCACTGCAACTGATCCACTTTCATTCACCTTTCAACGGACACGCTATGTATAGAGATGGCTCGTCTTTTTGCCTGGGCTTTGGAAATGCGGCCTTGGGATTACATTACATTTTAAGGGGTTAAGAGAGATCTCGGAAACACAATCTGTCCGACTGGAAGCGAAGGGGATAACTTTGAGAGTGCGTTTTCCCTCAATAAATTGTGCATATCCCGTCTCGCAAACTGAAACAGACGATTTCCAGAATTCAGAAATACGTCGACATTGCACCTGTTTCGATGAAAACGGTGGATTAAAAGCCCTGACAAACACCCGATATTTGTCTGAGCTTTCAATTCACCGTTTTCGTCGAAACACGTGTAATTTCAACCTTCTTCTGATTTCCACACAACGCCTACTCTGGATATGGGAACAACGCCCACCGCACGCGGCATTGGTTCGCCTTTTCGGGTTAGGTGATCTCTGAGTGCATAGGCCGGGTACAAATGCGCTAGGTGTATTTACGCGTGAAAGCAGCGATCTGCACCCAATCAGCGTCAGTAACGAAATTAATATCCACTTTCACCGCCGGTTTATCCTTGAGTATACTAAGCCCTAATCAATCCCAAATAAATGTGACATATCGACCATGACAGGAAACTCACAGTAGGGTCAGTAAGCATAGGGTCATCGGGCCGTGCGCTACACGACGTAGGCCTAAAGACCTATGCTGACTGGAAAACGCGGAAACTTTCAATTCAGCCACAGAGCAGAAAACAATTTGATTTGGACATCGTAAATCACTAATGAGGTTACAATTACGTCCAACGACTACTGACAACGAACCACAGCAATATCACGTCAGATAATAGGCTTGTATAGTCTGGGCAAAGTTTGCGTCGTGTTTCTTTGCGAATAACTTTTGAACAAGCCATATTTCAAGACAACGCTAGGAACGAAGAGTGATCACCAAACGTGGTCCTAATTTATTTTAATATGTAGTTGTCTTTGAACCCAAAGGTTTACGCACTACCCTCGGAAGATCCTGGAGGCGGCCTACATAAAAGTTGAAAATGTCTACCCTGTTCAGCTATTAGTGTTCACTTAACTAACCCAGTAGCGAAACGTCTCCGGGCCCATGACGGCCGCAGTGGGCCCGCGCACGTTAGTGCGCGGGCCCACTGAGGCCGTTGTGGGCCTGATAACTTTTGCTTACTGGGTACATCACTGACGCTGAAACTGTGAGAAGTTGTGCGGATCAGGCGTCTTGCAGGACCAAGTTATCTAACATTCAACATGGGTGGCGTGAAGTTCACCATGTGTCAGTCTTGTTGAGTGCTGCTCAATCAGGGTGTATTTCAGCTGGTATAAATAGGTCGTGTTCAAAACTCCCAAGGGCAGCGGCTAGTCCATTGTTGTCAAGACTAAAGAAAAATTAAAATAAATTAGGACCAAGGGTTGTCGGTCATCTTTTCTTCTTAGAGTTGTCTTCAAATCATCTGCGTTCAAAAGGTGTTTGCACAAAACACGAGGCAAGCTTTGCTCTTTCGGTCTATTCCATAAGCATAGACATCACTCCAAACATCTCCAAGAGGCATAGATCCTCATGCGCCCTCATGTTGTTTAAGCTTATACAAGCTGGTTGTCAACCGTGCTTTAACTCTCATTCGCTCTCGGTAGTCGTTCGTTGCAAACGAAACCTCCCTATTAATACAAAACAAAACGGCGGCTTACGTGACAAGAAAAAGTAAGACTTGTCATTGCTATTCTGAACTTTGCAAAGGGCACACCGCCTGAGAAAAATGAGAAAATGTTAACCTTAAGGCACAACCCTTAAACTAGTATCTGTCGATCTGCCTGTTGAACTGTAAATAAGGTCTTCAGAGGACAGCTTCCAAGTTGGACTCAGGGACTGGAAACTTAACACATTCTGCCCCAAGGACCGAAAACCCCAAATGTTGAAGTTGCCTTCTGAAGGACTGTGTGACAAGCCTAGAGGCAGATCGAGCATGACAGTTCAAGGGTGGTGCCAGAATAGCTTGGCGCCTATGGGCGCCAAGCTATTCTGGCAACATCCTTCAACTATCACGCTCAATCCATGCCTTGCCGGGGTGTTGCGCGGGGAGGGGGTGGGGAGGGGGAGAAAGACGGGATGGGGTGGTGGTGGTGGTGGTGTGGGAATGGAGGACGTTTTTATTTTCATTTGTAGGACTATTGAAATACACGACAAACAGAACAAACTCACAAGCCCACTACCGCCGTAACTGTTCAAAGATACACTTCTGTTACAGATGGTTACGAAACGTCTAGGTCTAGCTCTGGTTCATTTAGACACAGGAGAATCCAGTTCAGCACACGTCGTCTTTATATCAAGTAACCTGACACTGAATGACTCCGGTCTATAAACACAACGCTATCAGTGCGAGAAACAGCTAAAATACATATTAACACGCTAACGGCTGCGCAGGACAAATAAGTGCAATTACGCGTGTGCTTTTGCTGCGTGTCCCAATTGCTGTTAAAGTTCATTAGGTGTTTCTACAACTCATAATCACCACAAATGGTGTTAACATTTACGCGTAATGGCACTTTAAACGAAACTAACGTTTGGGTGACCACAGGACCGAATTAATTCCGACAAAAAGTCGAGTTATGTTGATCACACGACCTAAAAACCTAACCCGAGTTAAATTAGCGCGGGCCAGCTAACCCACCAAAGGAGGTGGGTTAGCGGCTTGTCCCAGTTCAGTCTGGGAAATGACATCGCCGGCAAAACTGCATTTTGATGGATGTTAACATAACAAAATTTAATGAAACCACACACCAAGTATTACACATCGTGCACATAACTATAATCACAAGTATAACAATTAAAGTATATATTTACATATTATATATTTATATAATTACATATGAAGTGAATAGTAAAAGGTTGGTTAACCACCGTTGAACTATCATCGTCCGTATGTCTTCAGAAGACAGTTCGCAAACTCGACCTTAACTCATTCAGCCCCGACGCACTACAACAAGACATGGATGGGGCATGATAGTTCAAGGGTGGTGCCAGAATAGCTTGGCGCCCATACATATATAATAGAAACAAGAATAAAAGTTACATGTTCACGGCATCCGCAACACCCTTCCCCCCTCCTTACCCTTCCGCATACACACACGCACGCACACACACACACACACACACACACACACACACACACACACACACACACACACACACAAATACACACACCTAAAAAACAACCTAAACTCACAAGTATACGTAATAGACAATAGACTAAGACTAAACGACTAAAATAATTACATGTGAAAAGTTGTTAAGTTTTTGCATAAGTCATGGAGGGTATCACAGCAACATAAACTGATAACTAAAAATAAACTATACATAAAACTAAACGTCACACCCTGCACAGAACCACATGCACTCATGCACGCACGCACGCACACACACGCACGCACGCATACACACACGCACGCACACACACACACAGGGCTGTATCACATGATAGGCGGGGGCAGGGGATCTAACTGTTCTGTCCAGCGCTGAGTAATTCCCCTTGGTTTGTTATACAATTCTGCCAGCGCCAGCCTCACTTATCTGGTTTGTGAGTATCTCAGTATAACTCGAGGCAAATTTGTATCGTTACATTGTTGTGTAATGTTCTGTGCATCTACTGTGGGAATTCAGGGTATTTACCCGACCACATATAATAATGATAATAATTACGGTATTTATAATGCGCTTATCTTATAATAATTCTAACTCTAAGCGCGCACTCACAACTCGCACACGCATGCGCACGCTTTAGACAATGACTCACGTAACACAAATAGTGAAGATACATTAGGACGGTCAGCTTGGGCTGGGGAGTGTGGTGATATAGTGCTAGAACTGTTGAAAGAGATGAGTTTTGAGGGCAGACTGGAAGGAGGAGAGCGAGTGTTTCTGACGGAGAGAGAGTGGGAGAGTGTTCCAGGTGGTTGGACCGTATACTGAGAAAGAGCGGGGGCCGAAAGTGCTGAGTTTGGTGCGGGGGATGAGGAGGCGGAGAGGGTCAGAGGCGGAGCGGAGGGAGCGGGGAGGAGTATAGGGGTGAAGTAAGTTGGAGAGATACGCAGGAGCGTAGTTGTTCAGGGATTTGTAGCAGAGAGACAGAATCTTGTATTGGATGCGTTGGGAGTTGGGGAGCCAGTGAAGGAGCTTGAGCAGGGGAGTGATGTGGTCGGATTTTTTCTTTCTGAGGACGAGGCGGGCAGCATTGTTCTGGACGCGCTGGAGAGTGAGAGTGGTGGAGTGAGGAAGGCCAGAAAGGAGAGAGTTGCAGTAGTCGATGCGAGATAAGATGAGAGAGACAGCGAGTTTGGTGGCAGCTTCGGTAGTGAGGTATTTTCTGATCTGACTGATGCGGCGGAGGTGGAAATAACATGTAATGCACCTTCGTGTTTGTGTATGTATGTTTCTCCTGCCTACTTCCTAAGTTCCGGAGAAAGACATGGGTTATATAAGAGACCTGATGCATCCTTATTAGGGATGTAGATGATCGTCTTGTTCTATACCTGCGTATTTTTCTGTGGGCTGGCGAATGGGTGCCTGATAGGCGGGGGCAGGGGATCTAACTGTTCTGTCCAGCGCTGAGTAATTCCCCTTGGTTTGTTATATATATATATATATATATATATATATATATATATATATATATATATATATATATATATATATATATATATATATATATATATATATATATATGTGTGTATCACATGGTAAATGTAGGTAAATTGGGTAAATGCTCGATCTGTCTCTAGAATTGTAATACAGTCCTTCAGAGGGCAACTTTACAATTTGGGGATTTCGGTCCTGGGGGCGGGAGCACAACAGCCTTCTAACTCTTAAAACAGTTTTAATATTGAAAATTTACAATCGCTTTGTAAAAAATATGTTTAGCGCACTTAGATGCTATGCACGACAGACTTCTAGATCCTAAAACAGTTTTAAAAGTGAAAATTTAAAAATCGTTTTTAAAAACGCGCTTAGCGCACTTAGATGAGGTGGACGGAAGTTTTAACACTGTTTTAGCGACGATTTTCGCTTGTAACTTTAGAAGTGCTTGGAGCTATTCTAAACGCGCTAAAACACATTTTAAACTGAATGGACGCTGAATCGGCGCCATTTTGAATCAGCCGCTTCATTGAATTCGACAGCATCAGCGAAGAAAATAGTTAGTTAGTTATTTGGGTTCAACACCGAGCAGGCGACTAAGGCCATCTCACGGCGGGCGAAGAAAAGAGAGATCATTGCATCCTATGACGGAATACAACGACAAGCAACGTAGGTTTCAGCGTTTGAGATTTACTGAGAAGGGCTGAAATGCCTTGGGAAGTGAAATATTGTTGGAGAGATCGGCGGAGGTCAGCCGGCGTAATACAACGTGACTTTGTATATAATTATACTAAGCTCGAATGTCATTAATGCCACATTAGCACAGTCGGTAAACCGCGCGCTCCAAAATGTCACTTTTGAAACCACGACAGGCGAGAATCGAGCCACAGCCCTTCTGCTTTACTTTTTCTTTAGTTTTCTTGTTTGTTTGTTGTTACAATGGTGCTGCAGGTATTTAATTATATCCATATTCCACCAGCAGGACTGCTTCCTCTGCCGAGAAAATTAGTTTTTTTCATTTTTTTTTTTTGTTTTTTTGTTTTTGGAAATATTCTCCGCCGGACTTGAAGCAGCCATCTTGGAAATGCACTGACGTGTTTAGATGCAATAAATTTAATTGACGTTAATCTTGTAGGTGTTATTTCTTCTTTTTTTTTCTTACGAACTTTGAGTTTGTCAGCCATTGTGTCACGTCATACTTCCGTTGCATCCCCATTATCAGAAAAAAATAAGCTGCAAATTATGTACATGTTTCTATAAATATTCTGAACATGCCTAAATATTAATAAATTGTGATGTAACTGTCTTTGCTAATCGTGTTTCTTTTTTCGTTGGGGTTTTCTCTCCATACTGGTGATTATAAATCTTTACTGCAGTGAACTCCATAAACTTCGCCCAGGCTTGCGCCCTGGAGAGGTCACTCCAGTGACTGACCCAGCAAGCGCATATACCCATTGTCTTCCGAGACAGGATGCCAAACTGCCCGCCTTTGGACATCATGGACATGCTATTAAATTCGTCCCACCGCGACCCGTCCTATAAATAGAAGGCACTTAAAAACTGGCACCAGGGAGAGCATAGACTGCAGTGAACTATTCAAGGAACCCCCTCTCAGTCTATATATCGGTGACGTAGTGTGGTAGACGATTTTTAGCTAAAACCTTAACATATGTTTGGAAACGTGTCGTGCATCAGTTTTAAAAGTGTTTTAAAACTTATGTTTACAAAAACGATTTTAACTTTAAAATGCTTTTAATTTAGAAGGATGTTGTGCTGTTACACTATAAGTGTATACGACCAATATCACGGTCGGGTAATTTTATAATTTCCCTTGATATGAAAATAACGAGGGTATAATTAGTACCACGAGCTCACGTGGAGTTGACAAGTGGCCGGCCCTACTAATCTGGGACTAATGAATGATAATTGCGAGTGGAAATACATCAATCTCACTTTAGCGGTCCCGATGCGGGCAGTAGCGAACGAGGAGCTGGGACTAATGAATGATAATTTCGAGTGGAAATACATCAATCTCACTTTAGCGGTCCCGATGCGGGCAGTAGCGAACTGGGAGCTGGGACTAATGAATAAATAATGGGTTACTGGTCAGCGAGGATCAGAGGACGCCGACCACCATAATAGATGTGGAATAATTAGGAGAGACAGTAATGAGTTCCTGGTCAGCTAAGATCAGAGGACGCTGACCACCATAATAGATGTGGAATAATTATGAGAAACAGTAATGGGTTCCTTTGATAGCTAGGATCAGAGGACGCTGACCAGCATAATAGATGTGGAATAATTATGAGAGACAGTAATGGGTCCCTGGTCAGCTAGGATCAGAGGGCGCTATCCACCAGAGCAGATGGGGGATAGATTATGGGCGACAGTAATAGCTCCTTTGACAGATAGGGTCAGGGGACGCTGGCCACCATGATAGATGTGGAATAATATGGGTGACAGTAATAGCCCCTTTGACTGGTTGAGACAAAGGGGCGATGCCCTCGGTCAGAACGGGTATATATAGTGGGGGGAAACACCAGAACAAGAGAGCTCACAACGAAGGGAACGAGATAGAGAGAGAGCTCGCACAATGAAGAGAACGAGAGAGCTCACAACGAAGGGAACGAGATAGAGAGGGAGCTCGCACAATGAAGAGAGAGCACACAACGAAGAGAGAGAGTGAGATAGATAGATAGAGGGAGCTGAGAAGCGAGAGACCGAGCTCCGGTATTTTCGCCATTTTAGTATGCCATGCTAGTAGGTTGGTTGTGCCCAACCTATTAGACCCACGATGACCAAGAAATAAAAGACTCTTCTGGAAACACTCTTGTCTGGCTGCGTCTTCCATCTACAACACCTTGCGTGTGGCTGCGGTAGTGTAACACTACCTTATCTTCTTATTTGGTGCCGTGACCAGGATCTCGGAACGGGAAGAAACAGAGGAACGAAGAAACAGAAAAACTAGACTATCAGCACCAAATCGACAGCCAACGACGCAAGGGTGGAAGAGCAGACCAGAAAGAGAAGAGTTCGAGCCCACTTCAAGAAAAGCAGAGTTCGAGCCCACTTCAAGAAAAGCAGAGTTCGAGCCCACGTCAAGGAAAAGCAGAGTTCGAGCCCACGTCAAGGAAAAGCAGAGTTCGAGCCCACTTCAAGAAAAGCAGAGTTCGAGCCCACTTCAAGAAAAGCAGAGTTCGAGCCCACGTCAAGGAAAAAAACAGAGTTCGAGCCCACGGGACGTCTGCGACTCATTCAAGACCAACAGCCGAAAGGATCACGGGGTAAGTGACTTTTTTCGTTTAACCCTTGTTGAGTCTTATCAGTAGAGGAGCCAGACCAGTTAGCTAGAGTTGTGTTGTTGTTACATTTAAAAAGAAACAAAAATGGCAGAGGAAGTGTTTAGGATTTTAGGCGAAAAAGTAGAGGAAATGAGTCAGGCGATTAACGCCCAGAGTATAGGGCAGATGGTAGGAACGTTTGACGGAAAGCCTACCAAATTTAGGGAGTGGATAAAAGAAATTGACAAATATGCAGTGCTAATAAAAGCCCTCAACAGGCGCCCGGTCATTGCTTATCAAGCAAGCTCGGGGGGTGGTGAGTGATTTTATCCATCGATTCTTACAAACGGAAGCGGCAGGGGATTGGGATGAACTGAAAAGGCAGCTAACCGTAAGGTTCGGCGAAATCGCCGATGAAAATCATGCTTTTGCGTTGCTACAGCGGGTGAAACAAAACCCGAGGGAAAGTGTGCCTCTGTACGCAGAGCGACTAATGACTCTGGCCGGCGAAGCCTTCCCGAGTCAGATGGGCGCTGCTGTGGTACAACGGCAACTAACCAATTTCTTTGTTGACGGATTGGCGCATGACTTTCTTAAGATGAAAGTCCTGAGGGATAACTCAAATACATTAGATAGGGCCGTGCAGGTGGCCATGCAAGAGGAAAACCTTCGCCATAGGTTTGAGCTACGCACGATAAACAATCGGCCAGTTAGCCAGCCGAGAGCGACAGCTAGGGGTGGAGAAGAGGCTATGGAAGTAGACCATGCTCGTCACCGTAATTGTTTTAAATGCAGGAGAGTAGGGCACCAGGCAAGAAATTGCCGAGTGATAGGGGCGGTTGGTCAGCAAACAATGCGTCCCCCGATTCAATGCTGGAAGTGTGGGGAACGAGGTCACATTCAGCGGGAATGTAGAAAGGCCGGAAACAGACGGCCACAAGGTCAAAGAAGGTTTCCGCCGAGGCAGGAAAACTAGAAGGTTCTGTGGCACACGAAGCCGTTACGCAGGACCGGAAAAGTAGAAAGAGTCAGTTGTTTAGCATTAATGTAGCGGGTAGCCCTAAGTGCATAGTGTTCAAAATTGGGAAGCAACGATTTCGTAGCTTGATCGATACGGGAGCAGAGGTGTCTTTGATTAGCAAGGGGGCTTACGATAAACTCAGTCATAAGCCAAAGTTAGGAAAGGGAGATGTGTCGTTACAGTCAGTTAGTGGAGAAGCTTTACAAGTATTGGGGAGTTCAGAATTAGAATTTACGGTAGCGGGGCAAAAGTTTAAACATAAGTTCTACGTGGTATCAGGGCTCAACAGGAACTTCATTTTGGGAAATGACTGGTTAGACAAAAACGGGGTGAGGATTTATTTTGACTTGAAGAAATTCAGAGTCGGAAGTGTTTATGTGCCCTATGAACAGGACATCCACATTTCGTCTTTGGTCAGAGTGACTAAGACGAAAGTGATAAAACCGCAGACGGCAGAAGTACTCCAGGTACGGATGAAGAATGCTCCGTATTTTGCAAGAGAGACACTCTTAGAGATTTCGGAAACAGACAAGGGATTTATAGCACAAGAACCGGGACTGTTAGTGACAAGCACGGTAGTCAGGCAAAATAATCACCAGACGTATCCCATACTGATAGTAAACAACACAAACAAGACGTATAGAGTTAGAAGGGGTTGTGTTGTAGGGAAAGTAACAGCAGTTCAGAAAGTGCATGAAGTACAGATAGGGTCGGTTGATCGGCAGGTATCGGCAGTCGACTTGACGGAAGTCACTGCGCCGGAGAAGATGAAAGATGTAGTGTCAGAGCTCATTACGAACAATCAAGACTTGTTCGCGAATAGCGACCTTGATTTAGGGGCTACTGACACTGTCACGATGAAACTAGATACCGGCGATCATCCTCCCATTAGGATAAAACCGTATAGAATCCCGCTTCAAGATAGAGAGATTGTTGACAAGGCTCTAAAAGAGATGTTACAGGCAGGCGTGATAAGACGTTCTCAGTCCCCATGGTCTTTTAGTTTAGTGATTGTATCCAAGAAGGATGGGTCGAAACGTTTATGTGTTGACTTTAGAAAACTGAATGAGGTTACAAAGAAAACATCGTACCCACTACCGCTGATAGATGACATTTTGTCACTGCTTGGAAAGGCCAAGTATTTTACCAGTCTGGACCTTAAGTCGGGATACTGGCAGGTCAAGATGGCGGATCAGGAGAGTAGGGATAGAGTAGCATTTGCATGCCACAAGGGATTATTCGAATTCACGAAAATGCCTTTTGGTTTGGTGGGGGCACCGGGATTGTTCATGATGCTTATGAATATCGTGCTAGCCGGTTTAGAAGGTTTTGCCTGTGCCTATCTCGATGACATTTTGATCTTCTCAGAAACAATAGAAGACCATCTGTGTCACCTTCAGACAGTCTTTGATCGATTGAGACAGCATGACCTGAAGCTGAAACTCAAGAAGTGTCAGTTCTTTGAGGAAGAAACCAAATACTTAGGGTTTGTCATTAGTAACCAGGGGATAAAACCGGATGAGGAAAAGGTAAAAGTCATTAGGGCTATGGCGGCTCCGACCTGTGTCAGAGAGTGCCGTTCGTTCATTGGTATGATTGGGTTTTACAGAAAAATGATTCCTAATTTCTCCCAGATGGCTGAACCAATCATAGCGCTGACACGAAAGTATGCGAGATTCAGTTGGACAGAGGAATGCCAGAAAGCGTTTGATTTGATGAAGGAAACGTTAGCTGTAGCACCAGTGTTAGCCTATCCAGATACACGGCGTCCGTACATCCTTTACACGGATGCCAGCGACACATGCGTGGGGGCATGTCTCGCGCAAAAATGCGATGAGGATTCAGACATTTCCCCAGGCTCAAAGGTAGAAAGACCTATTTACTTTCTATCCCATAAACTTAGTACCAGTCAGAGGAAATGGTCGACAATAGAGAAAGAGGCTTTTGCGATCCATTATGCGCTTCAAAAGCTAAATCACTACTTGCATAATGCGGAGTTTGTAATCCGCACGGATCACATGCCTCTTAAGTATTTGCTTAATTCACCAATGCAGAATAAGAAGGTGCAGATGTGGGCCCTTGGCATTTCAGGATATAACTGTACTATTGAATATATCCCAGGTCCTCAAAATGTTTTGGCAGACTTACTATCCAGAATGCCGAGTGGTACTCACATGCCAGAGCATGAGGAAGAAGTAGAGGTAACCAGAGAGGTCAATGACAATGCTTTTGTCATTGGAGTCATAAACTCCAACCAATTCACACCCAAGCAGTTTGCTAGTTGTACAGTAAGGGCAGGGTGTGACGAGAAGCTGGAAAAAGTTGATCTTCCAGGGTTTGATATTATTGAGGAACAGGAGAAGGATTCTGAAATAGTGCGCTTAAAGGACTTATTGATTAGTGAACAAGGAACCATGACAGTCAATAGGAGATACATGCTGATAGAGGATGTTCTATATTTCTTGTCTCATCCTGATGATGAACCAGTAGCCAGATTGTATGTTCCGTCTCACTTGGTAGAGTACGTAGTCAGACAGTACCATGACGAAAATGGTCACTTAGGAATAGACAAGACTCATGACACAGTCAGTAGAAAGTATTACTGGCCTAACATGTACAAACAACTGTATGAATATGTTAGTGGGTGTGTCATCTGTCAGACTAGAGTGTTACAAAAGAAAAGGGCCCCCGTACAGGAAATGGACATTCCTCCATACCCATTCGCTAAGTTGTCATTGGACTTGGCAGGTCCGTTTGACCGCTCCCTTAGCGGGAATCGCTATGTCATAGCATTCATCTGTCATCTGACAGGTTGGGTAGAGGCGTTCCCTGTACCAGATAAAACGCCGCAGTCAGTGGTACAGCTGCTCGTAGAAGAAATTCTACCCAGACATGGCTGTCCATTGCAGATAGTATCAGACAATGGATCTGAGAATGTGAATAGGGTTATGGCAGAAACGCTGGCAGAACTGAACATAGATCATGTCACGACCAGTCTTTATCATCCACAGTCCAATGCTAAGGTCGAACGTTTTCACAGAACTTTTAACGACATTCTGTCCAAAAAGATACAAGAGGATTTTTCGACATGGGACGTGCATATTAACCAGGTACTAGCAGCTTATAGGGTTTGTGTTTCGGAAACTACGCAGGAATCTCCTTTCTTTTTACTGTACGGTCGCGATCCAGTGCTACCGTTAGATAACATCCTTAGACCCCGAAGAAAATACGCTGGTGAAGATTTTCACAAGATAGCGCTTGAGCAGCAACACAAGGCCTTCACCCAGGTGTATCGGCGAATTAAGAAAGCACAGAAGAAGGGGGCTAAGTATGCTAATAGAGGTGTATAGCCTGTCGAGATTAAGGTCGGTGATCCAGTGTACCTTCGTAATCACCGTAGACACAATAAGTTAGACAGTAAGTGGAGGTCGCACTATAGAGTGGCGGAACAATTGTCGCCTGTCACATTCAGGGTACGACATCAACTAGATGGCACTGAGGTCAGTTTACATGCTGAGCACTTGCGGATAGCCAAAATTAGCGAGTGGCCTATTCCAAAAGCCAGGGGGAGAACATTACGTAAAGCCACACAGGTTGTAGCTCCAGAATCATCCGATAGCGACAGTGACGATGCAGTAGGGCAAGAGAACGCACGAGACAGACTGACTAGGGGGGTGCGAAAAGAGCGTGAGAATTCTTCATCCGAGGAGGACGTTCCGTTAATGGAGTTAAGAAAGCGCCTAAAGACAAGAGAGAAAAGATCTCTTTCAGAAGTAAACGTTAGTTGTAACAAGGGCACATCAGACAGTTCTGATGATGGGGAGATCGACGACAATCGTTCGATTCAGCCTAGTTTACAGACTAATGGGGTTAGGGAAATTCTTGAAGCGATACTGACTCTTCCGCCAAAGAAGGCTTCAGATTAGAAATGCGACTCTCAGACGGTATCTGAGAGAGGACTATTGTAATGTGTAAATCATGAAGCATGATTGGAGTTTTGTCAGAGACAGTGGTGTAAGTCTCTGGTGATATCTCGTACTGCAGACAACAACAAGATGAAGTTTTTCTTGAGTCTGATAGTATTGGGGCTAGCGCAGGGTTTAAATATTAATCACAATGTCGTATTTCAAAAACTTGATGAAGTTACCACTAGTAACTGGAGATTCAGGTCGGCCTGCGCCAGAATCAACGACGGCTCAGTATGACTTAGAATCCACAACGATAGCAGTAGACGCGCAACGTACGCGGTTCGCGTTCCTTACGGAAGCTGAACTTGAAGCTTGTTCCAAACCCTTGATAGGATTCTGTGCGATTCGAAGTGCAATATATCCTATGAACATTTATCAATTTTGTGTTACGGCGCTGTTTTTAAACAATTCAGACGTAATTGCAACACACTGCCAAACAAAGGTCAAGTTGGGTACAGTGTTACCTATGGCACGGTATATAAGGGATGGGCTATGGGTCATTAGTAATCATAGTCCACTAAAGATGAGTATTAGTTGTCACGGTAAAGGGGTCACGTACCAACAAATCAACCCACCATTATCGCTAATCCGCCTCAATGAATCATGTACGGCTATTAGTGATAGATTGATGTTAACCCCTTACTACCGACAAGAGAGCCAGTATCAGGTGGAAGACAAATTGATAGGATGGATGGAAAACTATGCATTTTCCCATATAACGTTATGGAAACCATTTCATAGCGCTTTACCAGACTACGATCCCATCTCTTTGTCCAAAGAGTTAGATGAAATTAAGGAAATGCCAATGGATCATCTAATTGCTCGACTTCAGAGCATGCGATTCGTTAAGCCAAAACAAGAATGGGCGATATGGAAACAGATCATCATTGGTTCTATCGTAGGGACAGTTGTAGTGATCATAGTTGGGGTAGGGTATATACGATATAAGAAGAAAACTAGCGCATGGTTTGGCTCCATACTATCACGACTCAGAAAGGGTGAACGTGAGGTCACTGTGCCTACGTTGATTTCGGCGGCTGTGCAATCAGCAGACGTGAATGACGTCGCAAGAGCGAAGGACTCTACGCCGATGATGGAGGGAGGAGTGCAGTTACTCCCCGCCTCGAACGTTGTCAAGTTTTACCCGTCGTTGGGGTAACCAAGGATCAACGCTGTTGCGATCCAGGAAGGATCGTGAAGGATAACGAACACATGTGCAAAGACATAACTGAGTCGACGATTTTGATGTGAACATTTATTGGCGTGATTACGCCGGACAATAATAATTTTTAATAAGGAGTGATCGATTTAAATAAGCGGTCATTCCGAAAAATGATGTATTTTGTGGATAACATGTTTAATTGTTTGAAATGATTTTGTGGTCTGAATATTATGTAATGAAAAAAAAACGAATCTTGTGAATTAAGATTCCTTTTTTTTCGGGTAGGTTGGGAGGAAATGTTACACTATAAGTGTATACGACCAATATCACGGTCGGGTAATTTTATAATTTCCCTTGATATGAAAATAACGAGGGTATAATTAGTACCACGAGCTCACGTGGAGTTGACAAGTGGCCGGCCCTACTAAGCTGGGACTAATGAATGATAATTGCGAGTGGAAATACATCAATCTCACTTTAGCGGTCCCGATGCGGGCAGTAGCGAACGAGGAGCTGGGACTAATGAATGATAATTTCGAGTGGAAATACATCAATCTCACTTTAGCGGTCCCGATGCGGGCAGTAGCGAACTGGGAGCTGGGACTAATGAATAAATAATGGGTTACTGGTCAGCGAGGATCAGAGGACGCCGACCACCATAATAGATGTGGAATAATTAGGAGAGACAGTAATGAGTTCCTGGTCAGCTAAGATCAGAGGACGCTGACCACCATAATAGATGTGGAATAATTATGAGAAACAGTAATGGGTTCCTTTGATAGCTAGGATCAGAGGACGCTGACCAGCATAATAGATGTGGAATAATTATGAGAGACAGTAATGGGTCCCTGGTCAGCTAGGATCAGAGGGCGCTATCCACCAGAGCAGATGGGGGATAGATTATGGGCGACAGTAATAGCTCCTTTGACAGATAGGGTCAGGGGACGCTGGCCACCATGATAGATGTGGAATAATATGGGTGACAGTAATAGCCCCTTTGACTGGTTGAGACAAAGGGGCGATGCCCTCGGCCAGAACGGGTATATATAGTGGGGGGGGGGGGGGGGGGGGAAACACCAGAACAAGAGAGCTCACAACGAAGGGAACGAGATAGAGAGAGAGAGCTCGCACAATGAAGAGAACGAGAGAGCTCACAACGAAGGGAACGAGATAGAGAGGGAGCTCGCACAATGAAGAGAGAGCACACAACGAAGAGAGAGAGTGAGATAGATAGATAGAGGGAGCTGAGAAGCGAGAGACCGAGCTCCGGTATTTTCGCCATTTTAGTATGCCATGCTAGTAGGTTGGTTGTGCCCAACCTATTAGACCCACGATGACCAAGAAATAAAAGACTCTTCTGGAAACACTCTTGTCTGGCTGCGTCTTCCATCTACAACACCTTGCGTGTGGCTGCGGTAGTGTAACAGTGCATCCACCCCCTGGGGCAGAATATGTTACGGCTCGGGTTGTTAGCATGTTTGTGGTCCCAGGATGTGTGTGGTCCCAGACCGTGTGTAGTCTCAGACCGTGTGTGCTCTCATAACGAGTGTGGTCTGGCATCGAGCTAGGTGTCAGACCGTCCGTGGTCTGAAAACGTATGTAATCTCAGAACGTGTTTGGTCTTAACTCATTCGAGACGAACGGCATCCGGATATACGACTGAAGCCGCATATCCGGATGTCGTTCGTCTCGAATGAGCTAAAACGTTTTGTCTCGAATGGTGTGTGTCTCGGATAATGTGTGGCCTCGGAATGTAAAATGTAAAACACGAAAATGTAAGTCGTGTGTGAGCTATTTCAAAATTACTTTCAGATAATTTGCAGCGATTTGACAGTTAGTATGATGTCACGGAGAGTGATCCTCAGGCGCCCCCAGAAGGAGGTCCTTGCGTTAAGACAGTCGTCCCACTCGATGTAGGTCGTCGTCCTCATCACCGCCAACATGGCGCCCGTCAGATCACGTGACATCGTCTCTTGTAGCGTCACCAGCACTAACACGTCATCCCGATCCATGACGCAAGCCTGGCACATCTTCAGCTCAAACTGGCACCACTCGCTGCGGGCGAAGTGCGGGGAGAAGACCATGAGAAGTTTGTCGCTCTCGTCCACGCAGTCCGAGATGTTGTCGATAATGTGTTTGCCGGGGATGAAGTCCCGCTGGTGGATACACAGCCTGAGGCCCCACTGACCCTCCAGCATGGGCAGTAACTCTTCCAGCACCCAGTCCACATCCTG